>JAQQSO010002317.1:0-14473 GCA_028658305.1 Pachyuromys duprasi | reverse complement strand
GCTGAGTTGTTTCTGCTCTCCTACTCCTCAGACACAGTGTTCTCTCCTGGCAGCCATCTTGCAGCACTCCAAATCTCAAATTCATATGAAAAAACATAATAGCTAAAACAACCCTGTACAATAAAAGATAATTTGGTGGTATCTCCATCTCTGATCTCAAAATATACAATAAAACAACAGTAATAAAAATGAAATGGTACTGTCATAGACCCAAAATGGAGAAGGGGTGCAATCAAATCAAAGATCCCGATATAAACCCACACACCTACAGGTATTTGATTTTTGACAAAATTTCCAAAACCATACAATGGAAAAAAGATCGCATCTTCAACAAATGGTGCTTCTCTAATTGGATGTCTACATGCAGAAAAATGCAGATGGATCCATATTTACAACCTTGCACAAAAGTAAAGTCCAAGTATTTCAAAGAACTCAACATAAAACCAGAAACACTAAATCTGTTTAAAAAATGGTGAAGAATTGGTACAGGAAACAACTTTCTGAAGAGAAAATCAACAGCACAACAATCAATAATTGGGACCTCTTGAAACTGAGAACCTTCTGTAAATCAAAGGACACTTTCAACATAGCCAACTGACAGCCTACAAACTGGAAAAATGTCTTTACAAAACCTGTATCAGACAGAAGGCTAACATCCAGAATATATAAAGAACATAAGAAGCTAAACAGCAACAAACCAAGTAATCCAATTTAAAAATGGGGTACAGAGCTAAACAGAGAATTCTCAACAGAGGAATATTGAATGTCAGAGAAACACTTTAAGAAATGTTCAACGACACTGAGATTTCACCTTTCACCCATCAGAATGGCTAAGATGAAATTCTCAAGGGATTATGCATGCTGGAGAGGTTGTGGAGAAAGGGAAACCTTCTTCCATTGATGGTTGGAGTGTAAACTTTACAACCACTTTGGGGAGTACTTATTCAGGAAATTCCGAATAGTGCTACCTCAAGATCCAGCTATACCACTCCTGAACATAAATCAGAAAGATACTCACCAATACAACACAGACATTTGTTCAAGTATGTTCATAGCAGCTTGATTCGCAATACCCACAATCTGGAAACAACCTAGACAGCTCTCAACTGAGGAATGAATAAATAAATTGCAGTACATTAACACAATGGAATCATATTCAGCTATTAAAAACAAGGAAATCATGAAATCTACAGGCAAATGGATGCAACTAGGAAAGATCATCCTGAAGTAACCCAGAAGCAGAAAGACACCAAGGTATATATTCACTTAGAAGTGGATATTAGCTGTATAATATAGGATAAACATACTCAAATCTACAGTCCTAAAGAAGGTAAACAAGAACCAAAGGAAAGAGGCTCAATCCTTATTCAGGAGGGTAAACAGGTCAGACTTCAGAAGCTTGAGAAGACAGGGAACAGGACAGAAGCTTACCACAGAGGGCCTCTGAAAAACTCTACCCAGCAGGATATTGAAGCAGATGCTCAGATTTATAGCCAAACTTTGGGCAGTGCAGGTAATGTTATGGAAGAGGTGGGGAATAGAAAAACTGGAGGGGGCAGTAGTTCTACAAGAAGACCAAAATCTGCTCCCAGGAGGGACTGCAGAGACTGATGATTCAACAAAGGACCATGCAAAGAGAAAACCTAGACTCCCTGCTCTGATGTGGCCCATAGGCTGCCCAGTCTCCATTGAGGCTCCCTAGTAAGAAAAGCAGGGGCAATCAGTGGCATGAACTTTTTTTGCCTGTTCTTTGATGATCACCCCCCCCCCCCCTTGGCAAGGCAGCCTTACAAGGCACAGAGAAAATGGACCCAGACAGTCCTGATGAGACCTGATAGGCTAGAATCAGATAGTTGTGGAAGAGGACCTCTCCTATCAGTGGCCTAGTTGAGGGACATAGGAGGGTAAGAGGGAGGGATTGTGGTACTGGGAGTAGATGAGGATGTGGGCTACAGCCAAGACACGAAGTGAATAAACGGTAATAAATAGTAATAATACTTATGTTATAAATAAGATGAGGCTTACAACAGGTTTTCTATGAAAGGGGTTTATTAGGAGAGAGGGGGAGCAGGGAGAGTGGGCCATGATGGGGGGAAGAGAGAGATAGAGAAGAGGAGGAAAGGGGGGCGCCCCAATAGAGAGAGAGAGAGAGAGAGAGAGAGAGAGAGAGAGAGAGAGAGAGAGAGAGGAAGAGAGAGGAAGAGCAAGAGAAAGAGCAAGAGAGAGTGTAAGAGAGAACACGTGTCTGTGTCTGGTGGTCCTTTTTAAGGTCAGGTAACCACCAACCACGCCCGCAGGTGTGGCCACCTGGCTGGGCGATACAAGATGACATCATAAGTTGCTAGGTAACCCAGAAGCAGGTTGTTTCAGAATACTAACAACTTATAAAAGAAAAACATCAAAATAAATAACAAACGTTACTTCAAGTATTATAAAATGAATCAATTTTGTGAATTCAATTTAAGGTATTTTTTTATAGATATATTTTCCTACATGCATAAACATACCCTGCTTGTTCTGTACAATTTTACTTGGATGTATATTTACAGAGCTGAGCACTTACGTGCTCTTCTCTGAGGACGACTCCTTTCACTCTCAGCATTCCTTTGGTTTTGTAGTTTGGGGAGTGTTTTTGAATATAGAAGCAACTAGTGTTGGTTCTTAATTCATGGGGATTCATAATTAGCATTCCCTAAGTGTGGATTCATTTGAAATATTCCATATTAGAAGTTGTTTATGAATACAATAAAATAATAAGATGAAATATTAGCATGATGTCCAGTTCACAATAATGTGATAACATGTATATAACAAAGGAAATTCCAAATCCTTGATAGCAATTGTATAAACCCACTAAAAGAAGAAGATATTTAAATGAGCATAGAGCTTTCCTCAAAATAATATGCACAAAGGCCAGCAAGTAAATGAAAATGGTTCTTCACTAATCACCAAGGAGCCACTGTGAGATATAAATGGCTATAGATATATGCTGGTGAGGCTGCATAAAAAAGACCATTGTATACTGATGGAGAGAAAGTAAATTAATACATCTATTATAAGAGCTTCCATGGATGTTCATGAAACAACAAAAGTACAAATACCATATGATTATGCAACCTTCCTCTTTAAAAATATTTATATAAATATATTCACATATTTACATCTTAGTTCATTTTCTATTGTTGGAACAAAACCATAACCAATGCAACTTGTAAAATGAATCATTTAATTAGGACCTTGATTACAGTTTCAAAGGGTTAGTCCATGATTATTATGGCAGGAATCACGGAGACAAGCAGGAAGGCATAAGACTACAGCAGTAACTAACAGCTCATAACTGATCTGCAAGTTGCAGACACAAACACTCACACACAGAAAAACACACATACAAAGAGAAGGAGAGAGAAAGAGAAAAATGTGCATAGCAAAGTCTCCACACCTCTTCCTTCTTAAACAGTTCAATTGACTTGGAACCAAACATTCAAATACATGAGCCACTGAGGGTCATTCTTGTTTAAACACACACACACACACACACACACACACATGAATATATATTCAAATGAAAGTAAATCACCCTTATTAGTTCAATTATACAAATTCTCTATTCCTCACATATTAGTATTTTATTCACAGCAGTTAGTAAAATGAAAAAAGCAAATACCTATTAGTTGTTTATATAGAGAGCACATAAAACATAAGACAATGAAATATTGTTCAGCTATTGAAATCAAGAAAATCCTGCCTGTGAGGTACAGTAAATAGAATGAGATCATTATTTTAAATGAATAATTCAGAGAGAGAAAGAAACATTTTTTTGTGGAATCTCAACAAGCTGATATAGAAATTGAAAAGACTTGAGCAGTGGTTGCACAGGTCACAGAGAGTAAGCAGGGAGGAAGATGCAGAGCCATTCATCATTGGTTTTTAGAATTAGATGAAGAAAGTTTTTGTTGTTTATTTCTCTGTGTGGTGGCTCTACTTAACAATAATTAACTATGTATTTCAAAAAATGTCCTTTAAGAATGGGATGTACATATATTCACCATTAAGAAGTGGTATATATTTAAAGGGATACTTAGGTTGATTGTTATTTAAACATTTCAGAATGCATAAATATATGAAAACATCATTTTAAATGTAATTTATTTATTTTTTATCAATCACAGGTTAGGTACTTTGCATCCCAGACATAGCCCCCTCCTTCATTCCCTCCCACTCTCCCCACCCCTCCCTCATCTTCTCCCTGTCCCCTCCAAGTCTACTGATGGGGGAGGACCTCCTCCCCTTCCATCTGACCTCAGTTCATCTTGTCTCCTCAGGGCTGGCTGCAATGTCCTCCCCTGGGATCTAGCCAGGCTGTTACTCCCTGGCATGTATGGGGTAGGGTCAAAGAGCCAGCCATCGATTTCAAGACTGAAACAGTCCCTGTTCCCCTTACTAGGATCTTCAGTTGGACACCAAGCTACCATGGGCCATATCTGAGGGGGGGTTCTAGGCCATATCCATACAAGGTCCTTGGTTGGAGAAACTGTCTCATATAAGAACCCTGTGCCCTGCTCAGTTTGATCTTTGTGGAGCTCTTGTTCTCCCCTAGTCTTACTAACTTCCCCTATTTTTATTATTATTTTCTGCCCTCTGCTGAAGGCTTGGTTGTGAGTCTTAATATCTGCTTTGATACATTGCTATATTGATTCTTTCAGAGGCCCTCTTTGGTATGCTCCTGTCTTGTTGCTTGTTTTCTCCTCCATTCAATGTTCATCCCATTTGCTCATCTAAATGAGCATTGATCATACCAACCTGAGTCCTCCTTCTTGTATATCTTCCCTAGGTGTATAGATTTCAGCATGACCTTCCTATCCTATAGGTCTATATAAGTGAGTATATACCATGTGTGTCTTTCTGCTTTTGGGATACTTCACACAGGATGATCATTTCCAGGTCCTACCATTTGCCTGCAAATTTCATGATTTCCTCCTTTTTAATTGCTGAGTAGTATTCCATTGTGTAAAACACCACAATTTCTGTTCGTAAGAGAAGTTCTTTATGTTATGTAGTATTTAAAGGCTAAAGCAAAAATTAATAGGTGACTGTGGAAAGCTAAGCAACAATTGAGACCCCTGCTTAATATACTTCTGCAAGGCTTAGGGACCAGTGCTTAACAGAGGACAGAAATATTTTATGATCCAGAGTTTGGACAAAATCAAAACAAAATAAAACCTGGGAACTTGCAGGATAGCTTCAGTAAGGAACTTACAGCAGCTCTGTTTGCCTGCAGACATTCAAGCCTAGCAATAATATGCATGGAGTGTAAAGGAGGTCATAAGCTCCCAATTTAGGAGCAAGTTTTTAGCCTACATTTAGAATTACATAAACAAGTTCTACTTACAGAAGTATATACAGCAGCTAAGTTGTATATATACAATTGTAAATAAATATATATACATATATAAGCTGTATTCAGTGAATTTTTAAATAAAAAGAAAGAGATGGATGCGACTTTAGAAGGGCATAGGTGGCTAGTGCTGAGACTGTAGAAAGACAGGAAAGGAGTTGGAGACGAACATGATCAAAACACATTGTTTGAAATCCTCAAAGATTTAGCACAATTGTTTTGAGAAATATAATATCCTACTAAATGTAACCTATAAATTAAAAGTATTTTATTTTTCTTTTAATTTGATTATTCTCATTTGTATTAGTTTTTGAAAAGTTCATGTAAAGTATTTTGATTATATTCTCCCCTTGCTCATATATTCATGCATATGGTGGGATCTAGAAAAGATTATCCTGACTGAGATATCCCAGAAGCAGAAAGACACATATGGTATATACTCACTTATAAGTGGATATTAGACATATAGGATAAGCATACTAAAATCTGTACACCTAAAGACGCTAAGTAAGAAGGACCCTGGGTAAGATGCTCAATCTTCATTCAGAAAGGCAGACATCAGAAGAGGGAAGAAACAGGGAACAAGACAGGAGCATACCATAGAAGGTCTCTGAAAGATTCTACTCAGCACAGTATCAAAACAGATGCTGAGACTGACAGCATCTGGGCAGATTGCAGGGAATCTTATGAAAAAAAGGGAGAAAGACCCAGAGGGGACAGGAGCTCTACTAGTAGAGGAGCAACAGAATAAAAAAATCTGGGCACAGGGGTCTTTTGTGATACTGATAATCCAAACAAGGACTAGGCATGGAGATAACCTAGAACCTCTGCACAGTTGTAGCCCATAGCAACTCAGTGTCCAAGAGGGTTACCTAGTAAGAGAAACAGGGACTGTCTCTGACATGAACTTAAGGGCTGGCCCTTTGATCAAGTTCACCTGAAGGGGTGGCCTTACCAGTCCACAGAAGAAGACAATGCAGCCAGTCTGGATGAAACCTGATAGACTAAGGTCAGATGGAAGAGGAGGAGGACTTCCCCTATCATTGGACTGGGGGAGGGGCACAGGAGAAGAAGAGGGAAGGAAGGTGGGTTTAGGAGGGTGGGGGAAGGGGCTACAGCTGGGATACAAAGTGAATAAACTGTAATTAATAAAAAGTTTTTAAAAACTGAGAAAAACAAAAACCTGAGCCCTGGGGACCAGGAAGAGAATGATACCCCAATCAAGGAAAATGTTTCCAGAGGACCTTAAATCCCAGCTCAGATGTATCCCATAGTCTCAGTGTCCAAATGTGGTCCCTAGTTAGGGGAGCAGAGGCTGTCTCTGACATGAATTGAGTGGAAGGCTCTCTCATCACCTTCCCCTGGGGGCAGGGGTGTAGCCTTGCCAGGCCACAGAGGAAGACAATGCAGCCAGTCCTGATAGACCTGATAGACCTGATAGACCTGATGAGACCCGATAGGCTAAGATCAGATAAAAGGAAAGGAGGTTCTCCCCTGTTAGGGGACTAAGGAAAGGGCATAGGGGTAGAAGAGGAAAGGGGGTGGGGCTGGGTGGGGTCAAGGGAGGGGGCTACAGTGTGGATACAAACTGAAAAAAAAACTGTAATAAATAAATATGTAAAGCAAATTAAATTTGAAAAAAAAGTTGAGCTAAAACTACAATTTCCTTATCCTCTAAGAAATGGAAGCTTAATAATATTATTGTGTTTAGGTTTTTTAAATGAAGCAGTGCTTTATAAAATATTAAGAAAAATTGAGAAACCTTTGACCTACTAATTTAAATGAAAGTTTGCCTGGTTGCTGAAATGTTGTTTAGTCTCATTATCCTAACCTTGAGCACAATGTCTTTAAGATCAGAACTAGTAGATTTAGAGTTGTTTCTTATTGTTGTGTAAAGAACAGCGCAATCTGTTGTGCATTTTAAACTCAGTTTGGAAGCTTCTTTTATGCATGTGAAAAGTCTGTTTCTGAAACCCAGGGTTATTTTGAAATCCCTCCAGCTAATGTGTGCATCCTACAAAGCATCTTTAAAGTGTGTTTCTCTCCTAGAGATATGATGCATTGCCTCTTTACCATTTTTCCAGACATTTTAATGTTAATTGCTTCCTAGAGTTGGCATTAGCTCCAGGAAGGGGCTGCTGTTGAGAAGATTTCTACAGCCAATTTTACATACTTTTGTGGTTCATCGGTCTTTCACAGCATTACGTTTCAATTGATTCTAATATTTAGAACACATTAGTTCCATTAATAATTAAATGGCATCCTATATATGATACTTTAACAAGTACTTTGAAAACATGTGGTGAGATATCAGTAACTGCTTTTAAAACTGAGATAAGTGAAAAATGTTCTGCATATAGCAAAAGAAGAATCAATAGAAACATAATTAAAATAAAAGGTGTTTTCAACAGGATAACCAGTGAATCTTGGTTGTGGTCCAGAATATAGGTAATGTGTGGTGTCAAGAGTAAAACAGTATAATTCAACCTTTATGATGTTCCCTATTGATATTAAATATAAAGATGGTTTTCTTCTGTTTTAATGGACACATAAAATTTAACTTGTCTAATATAACTATATTAATAAGGTAGTTAATTAAATTGTGCCTTATTGAATTATAATATTATGGAACGAATGCTTTTACATGAACAAATAAATTCAGTGTCATATACCTGAACTTGCCAAGATGATACATCAAATGTCGACATATGAGAGATTTCCAAGGATAAAGAGTTCCCTTTTATAGGGAGTCACTCAACCACATAGTAAAAGTCAAATAAGTAATGTGCTGGCCTGATAAAATTAAGTGCCTCCATTTTACACTATCATTTTGGCATCCTTTTGAAACTATAATTTCTTGTTGCTTTTAAGTATTGGCATTTAGAAAGGGATCTAGTGTTAGAAAACGAGTTTGGCAAGATGAAATTTTTCATAATAATGTTGCCAAAGTATGTGATCTTATTTTATTTGGTTCACATATTTCTATTCCATGTAAATGAGGTAGATATGTCATTTAGAAGATCTTGCTGTATAGATTCACCATGGTAAAATATATATAGCATATATAGTGAATTTTGAAAGTCAGAATAATCTTTTACATTTTCAGATATTTAAGAACTACTATTATTTTGTGTGTTTTGAAAATATTAGACATATTTAAAAGTAAAAGTGTATGTATGTAATATTTATATAAAGTAAATTTTATAGATGAAAACCTCACACGAACATGGATCAGAACTAACACAGTAAAAAATGGCTATCCTACCAACAGCAATCAACATGCTCAATGCAATCTCCACCAAACTTCCGACACAGTTCTTTACAAACCTTGACTAGATAATTCCATAAGATTCTCTGTATCTGTTCAAAGTTTGGCTGGGGGTCTCAGCATCTGCTTCAATCTCCTGCTGGGTGGAGCTTTCCAGAGAACATCTATGATAGGCTCACCTCCTCTTCCTTCTCTTCAACTGCTTCCAGGGTCTCTTCTCTTTGCCCTTCTGAGTGAGAATTAAATATCTGTACTATCTGTACTGTAGTTGTAATACTGTAATGCTGAACAGCTGAACAAGAGTTGTAATAACAATAAAAATAATAAAACCTCAGGGTATTGGCATAAAAACATACACACTGATCAATGGAATCAAATGAAGATCCAGGCATAAATCCCTACACCTCTGGAATCTTGATACATATGTACATATATATACATATACATACATACATATACACATATTTGCATATATACATATTATACATATATACATATATATGCCTATGATATATATACATATATAAATTTGTATGTAAAGTATGTAATGTATGTTATATAGAAATTTACACACATATATACATATATGTATGTGTGTTATATATATGTACATACAGAAATGTATGTATGTTATATAGAAATACACACTGGAAAATATACTGCACTTTCAACAGAAGATGCTTGTCAAGCTAGAAAAATGCAAATAAAGCCTTATTTATCATGATGCACAAAATTGAACATCAAATGGGTTAATAACTTCAATGTAAAATGGATACCCTGAACCTGGTAAAAGAGAAAGAGGGGAACAGCCTTGGCTGCATTGGCTCAGGAGAAGATTTCTTAAACAGGGCACTGGTAGTGCAGGCAATAACACTAACAATTGAAAAATGGGACCTCATGAAACTGACAAGCTTCTATAAGGCAAAGATACCATCATTTGCCCAAAACAGAAACCTACAGAATGGGAAAAAGATTGACACTACTACACTTTCAATAGAGGACTAATATCCAAAATGTATAAAGAACTTAATAAACCATAGATCAAAAAATCTAAACTATTTTTTTTAATGCAGTACATACCTAAACAGAGAATTCTCTATAGAGGAATATCAATCGGCTGAGAAACATTTAAAATATTTTCAGCCTTCTTAGGAATCTATCTTAAACCTGTCAGAATGCCAAGACAAATAACACAGCTGACAGTTCCTGCTGGCAAGGATGTGGAGACAGAGCAATATCATCCATTGTGGGCCAGAGCACAGACTTGTACAGGCACTATGGAAACCAGTACATTGGTTCCTGGGAAAGCTGGGGATTGAGCTACTTTAAGCTCTAGGTACACCACTCTGAGGATACTTTATCCTACTGCAAGGACACTTTCTTAACCATGTGCATTTCTACTCCATTCATAATAGCCAGAAACTGGAGGCAACCTAGAAAAATCTCTTAACTGAAGAATGAATAAGGAAAATGAGGTTCGTTTACATAAAAATGTATTACTCTGCTGTTAAGGAAATAACAGCAAGAAATTCTTAGGCAAATTAATGGAATTAGAGATGTTTATTGTGAGTGAGGTAATCCAGGCCCAGAAAAATAAATTTGATTATATATATATATACCTATATGCACATATCGGCAAATAAATAAATTAAGAATATGCAATTTATAAACCCAAAGAGGTTATGTATAGAGGGACTAGAAGGAAACATAGATATCTCTGGGAGGTGAAATGGAATAGATTTTATGTGTGGACTGGACACAGATCAGACTGGGACATAAAAACAGGTAGCAGGTGAGAGATAGGGTTGAGGAAATGAATAATGGGAGAAACAGTGAGTATTGAGGGGCATTTGGGGGTTGATATGGAAATAGTAGAGTCTTCCTATATGAAGGTAATTCTAAACAGTTCCAATAGTGCAGGTATGGAAATTCAACTGGCTATTTCTTGGCACCAAACAAGACTTCCTGTAGCAAGACTGGGTTGTATTCAATTGAGTTCTTGGCCAAAGGGGCCCCAATGGTAAACTCCAAACCTCCCTGGCTATTAATAAGACAATGGGCTGCTTTCCACAAACTGACAGCAGGACTCTTTGTTGAGGACGACAACCACACAAGTCATTGAACACAGAGAAGTGAAGCTGGTGTGTACATGAAGACTTTACCTCTACATTTTAGTGTCTTTGGTGATTGAATTTACTATGCAGGCTATGAAAAGAGCAACATGAACATCAACCTGTCACAAAATCTTTGACCTACAATCTGTCCTCCCTGAAAAACATGCCAAATCAAAGTTGGCCCTGAACTTGTGGAAGTTGGCAACCAATGTCTGATTTGACTTAAGGCCCACTCCACAAGACAGAATGAATACCAGATAATTTTAGGTGAGCAAGAACTAGAGAAGAGATTGTCCAAATACTGAATTAATTCAAAAACTATCTGTGGACATGTACTAGGAAATATATAAAATTAGTTTGTGACCATCATTAAATTCTGACTATAAGGAAAACAAATTACCAATGTTCAAGAAAATGAGAGAAATGATAAGTATGCGAGTAGATTGAAATTTACAGAAGTCATGGTGTAATACTTCTCAGTTATAGAAGTCACAGTTGCTCATTTTGTGCATCAAGTTGTTACTTTATTTCATAGTTCAGAAGCAGTAAGATAGCATACTTTAAGGAAATTCATTCATCTATTTTTGATATGTTTGTATGGTCCATTGTTTTTCTATTCATGCTATTGTTTTTCTATTCATGGTCTTGTAGTTTAGGAGATGTCTCCTCTCTCTCTCTTTCTCTCTCTCTCTCTGTGTATTTGTGAATGAGTGTATGCCTATAAATGGCTTCTAGAAGGAAACTTCCTCAAGGTTCTGATATTGAATGACTCTCTGTAAAAGTCATTTTTATTTCCTCTGATGGGAGGATGAAATGAGAACCTTACACAAGCTTTACAAATACATGGCTTGGGTTGAGCCCAGAGCATTCCTATCTAACTATCCCTAGGCTTAGACCTGGAAGTGTCTAGCCTCCATACACTATAATCTTCTGTAAGCCTAGACCTAAAAGACTTCAGCATCAACTCTCTGTCTGCTAACGTAGGCCTAGAATGTTTTCAGCCCCCAAGACTTACTTCTGTATAAACTTACCCATTCTAGTTGTTTCTGCACTCTAGCTGCCTGGTTCAACTCCTCTGTTCTGGCTCAAAACTACTCTCCAACCTGACTGGTTCAAAGTGACTTCTCTCAGATTCTCACTGAATTGCTCTACTTGGAAAAACTGCTTCTGAACTCTACAAACTCAACTGAACTGAACTGCTCAGAAATGTACTATATACTGGAACTCTATTGTACTATCTCCAAGAACTCTCTTGCTTTTTCTCAGCCTGCTCCTAATTGGCTTCTCTTTCCTGTCTGTTCTAGTGAAAGTTGGGCTTATCCTATCTCTGACTTATTCTGTCAACTCATTCTCATTCTGTTCCTCAATCAGACACCATTATTTAGGATTAAAGGTGTATATGTATTCTTGTCAAAAGGATTAAAAGGGTGTATTTCTGCTTGAGAAATTAAAGCTGTATTCTAAGGGTGTGTCTGTATTTCAGGTGGATCACATAGACCTAGGTCTTTAGATGTGTTCCCATGCCAGAGTACCCACATTGTTAGATTAAAATTCTTTGACAGTTTTCTATTTGCAGTGGATGTGCTCTGGCCCCTCCTCTTTACCTAATTTCTGAACCTAGCCATTTTGTTTCATCATCTGATTTGATACTTTTGTTGTCACTATTGGGTTTCTGGAAAGCAAGACTTTTCTGGTAATCTTGAACACCCTGTAGATACACATCAAACATGGTGTCAAGTGGACACAAAAACATTTTCTACTAAGGAGGAAACGATCACTGCCATGAAGCAAATTGTCCACTCACACAGTGCGCTGCTATACTCATATAATCATCTTCCCAAAATGTGAGAAACATGCTAGGGCCTTTTATTTAATGAATATTATATAGTCTTGCAAGGAGCAGATCTAAGGAGGCCTTTTCGTGGATAAGAGACTGGGTGCATCTTCTGAAGACGTACATATCTTTTAAGGCAGTTGTTGCAGACCCTTCAGGATTGTGGCCTGTGTCCTTTCTTTCAGAGTGTTTTAAATGAGCATGCGTTTGATTCATAGAATTGTCACTATAATTACTCAAACATTGACCTTATAGTTTTATTTTATTACTATATTTTAACTACTCAAAATAATGCATTTTATTGTGAACACCAGACATACACAAACACACACCCCTTGATGAAGTTCAATTTCAGTACTCAAAAATGACAGTTTTATCAATGAATTTTGATAATAGTAGGAAATAACATGGAGTGAGAAGATCAGAAAAACCAACAGGTTTATTTAATATTTGTTGAAATAACAACTTATCATGAGGCCAACTGTCATTTCTTTGGTATCCAAGGATGAATGTGATTTACCATATAAAGGCCATACTATTGTCATGTATGTAAATATAATACCTAAATAAAGCTTACACTCATTCATCTTAGATACCATTGATAACTTGGAACACTTATGCAGCAACTAGGCTTAGCAAAACCCGGTTATCTAGGGGATACCGAAGAAAGTAAAAGAGGCAAAATGTTATGCTTGGCTGGAATAGCTGGAAAGGACATGTCTCTGATGGATTTACTTGTAACTCAGAAAAGATATATTTGTCTATTTTATTTTCTCTGAGGTTCCAAAACCAAGACAAGCAGAACAGCTGTGGTACCCAGAAATTCAGTGACTAATTTAAATGAACACCACTTTGCCTTTTTCTGTGTCCAGTTTTGTGTTAAGGATACTGGCGCTACCATAAAAGCTCACAAAAAAAAAATAATAATAATAACACCACACAGCAACAAAAATTCTAAAACCAGTAGAATGAAAACGTGAACCAGGGATTGAAATATATGGACAGGTGAACATCATAGCCAAAGAGAGGCTTCAGATTGTGGAACTGTTCACTCTACCAACATCTCTGAGTTGTAAGTAGGTGAACTTGAGAATGAACAAGTTCCATTTGACTTTATTCCATTTCTAATTCTATCATTTGTTAAATCAGATGTAAATATGCAGTAGCAAACAGATGTTTGAAGGGCATGTTGGATAAACAGGGGAAGAGAAAGACTTGACAAAAGTTAAGGAGGCAGCTGGACGTCTTCCATATCATCTGCTCATCTAGATAGCTGTGATCATAGATTATGGTGGAATGTAGGCCTACATATTTGATTTCCATGTTGGAAGACTTTACAAAGAATACAGACTTTTTTTAAAGCTGCTTGACCTGAAATTGAGAACTTTTCCACTGAAGAATTCCTGTCACAAACATTGCCAGAGTTACAGCGTAAAAGGACTTATTCTTCCGTTCCAGCAACTAAAACTGATGCCTGTAGAAAATAAGTCATACTGACTGAGATAGGACAAGAATAATGGTCTATGTGCATTTCTAATGGTACTTTGTGCACCAGACTAAAAAGGGTACTAGCAGAAAAACCTTTGGATTTTATTTATTTTGAAAATTAGAAAGCCTAATTTTTGCTATTCTCTCTGTCTCTCTCCCTCCCTTTCTCTCTTTTTCTTTTCTGAGTATGTTGTATGGTGTGCATGCATAGTTGTGTCCATATTCACATTTCTGTGGCTACACCTGTGTGTACAGGTGAGTGTGCATGCATTCTTGTGCTTGTATAGTTCTGAAGCTCTTGTCAGAATTTTTCTCAATCACTCTCCACTCAGTTACTTGATGTAGACTTTCCATTAATTCCCATGTCTGGAATT
>JAQQSO010002315.1:0-14474 GCA_028658305.1 Pachyuromys duprasi | reverse complement strand
CCATCTCTTGTATTCTATTGGTGATGCTTACCTTTGAGGTTCCTGATCTTTTCTCTAAGTTCTCCAGTTCCAGGTTCTTCTCCCTTTGTGTCTTCTTTATAGATTCTAATTCTGTTTTCATGCTTTGTACTGTTTCCTTCAACTGATTGACTGTGTCTCCTATTTTGGTTGTTTCCTCTCTGTCTATCTTTGATTGTTCCTCTATATGGGCAGTTAATTTCTTCTCCATTTCTTTGAGGGCCTTGTTCATTTCCTCTTTTTGTCTCTCCTTTTGTTCCTCCAATATCTGCATAATCACAGCTTTATCATAATTTTCCTGTGTCTCCACTGAATTAAAATCTTCACTGCTTTTGGGTGTTTCTGCTGAGTCCCTGGTGTCCTGATTTTTGTTGGGTGAGTTCTTTCGCCGATTTCTGGGCATTTGTTTATATATAATCAGGGAGCTGTTCGTGCTTTAAGGCTGTACTTCAGTCTGAATCTGTCAATCTCTTGTGTCAGGAGTATTCTTCAAGAAGATCAGGGATTTATAGTTGTTTGTTAGTGTGTGCTGTTGTCTCAGTTGAACTCTATTGTGGGCTCTGTGTGCCTGGCTTTGTGCTCTGTGCTAGAAGCTGTGAGCACTGCAGGCTTGTCACCCCTCTGGTCTGAAAGCTTTACTCCTCACTCTATGCTAGAGTCTGAGTGTCCAGGTTAGAGATATCAGGTGGGGGTTCTGTGCTCTGCCCTGGGCTTGCTGCTAAGGGCTCTCCCCTGGAGTGGAGATTTGGCGCCCCCTTCTGGGTCAGGGGCTGTGCACCAAGGTCTTTGATGATATTTGGGGCACACACAATGTGTTTGGGTTGTTTGTAGGCGTTACTGAGTGGTGTGCACTGCTGTATGCAGGCCTGTCTGAAATGGTGCCTGAGGCCTTCTCTGTCTGGCTGGTGGACACACAGGCACTCAGGTTTTTGCTGGCAGACGTGAGCAGTGTGCGCAGGCAGTGTGCAGTCTGGTCAAAATTGTCCCCCTGTCCCTCTCAGTCTAGGGTGGTTCTGGCGATAGGTGTGAGCCTGCTGTACACCTGTGGGTTAAAGCAGAACCCGGGTCCTTCCCAGACTTGCCTGTGGACTCACATGGACTGAGGTTTTTGCTGGGGGATGTGTGCAGTGTGTGCCCGCAGTGTGCAGGTCAGTGAAAATGGCACCTGGTTCCTTCTCAGACTGCCCGGGAGACTGTGTGATCCAGTCTATTATGGTGGCTACAGGCGCCCAGCGAGGCTGCTCATTTAGATCAGAACTGTGCACAGCTGGTCACCTGCAGATTTTTTTCTGCTAATAACTGGGTGTCCCTAGGGTTTCCCACTTGATTTTCTCACCGTAGGAGTTCTGCTCACCTAGCAATCACAAATGCTGGCGTTTTAGGTCCCAGAGTTTAGTCTCCTGGTCGCTGCGTTGTTTCTGCTGTCCTACTCCTCAGACACAGTTTTCTCTCATGGCAGCCATCTTGGATCCAAGCGTGAATAAATTTTTAATAATAATAATAGTTAAAAGCAAACATTTTTGAGTAAAAAGTGTGTAATTGAGCAAATTAATTAACTTTAGGACTATAAAAGAAAACTTTAATATTTTAAATATTTTTTAATACAATCACTATACAGTTTCATTCTTTTATACATGGATAGAGAGTTATCCAAATGACAATTGTCAGAAGGCTCTTAGTTTAACTATGTGAGCAATAAATTTTTAAATTAACTGTACCTCTTCCTGTCTCTTTCTCTTCTCTGTGTGTCTCTGTTTCTGTTTCTCTCTCTCTCTCTCTGTGTGTGTGTGTGTGTGTATGTGCACGTACACATACATTTTTATGTCCTTATGCAAGTAGTCTACTCTTTTGATTGCTGTATTTATGGAAACCAGTGAATGTGATACCTCCAGTTTAGTTTTCTTTTTCAATATTGTTCTAGCTATTATCATTGTTGGGTTCTTGTTATTTAATGTATATTTCTGTCTGTTTTTATATTGTCACTTATTTGTTATTAATGGTTCATTTTAATCTGTGGAGCATTTTTGATAAATTTCCTCCTTATAATATAAAGACATTCAGTCCATGTTAACTTATTATTAGTGAACATAGACATTATTAAAATTGATAGTTTCAAATATAATGAAATTACTATCAAATAACATTCTTCAAAAACTAAGAAATAAATCCTGTTTCATGTGGAAGCACAAAAAGACCCAAGGAGTAAAAACAATCTTTATCCAAAACAGTATCACAGTACATGACCTAACTTTTACTATAAATATCTTGTAAACAAAATTGTACAATATGGGCACCAACATTGTAAATGAAAGAGTGGAATAGCAGAAAGGACCCAAAATAAACCAAGAGGTTCAGAGCCGGTTGTTTTCTGACAAAGCTACTGAAGCCACATATTGTAAAAAGACAGCCAGTTTTGCAAGTAGTTCTGGAGACACTGGCTAAAACAAAAGACTCAGCCTTGATCTCTGTCCCTTAGGCTGTAGAAATTTGCAATGAAATCAGTAATTTAAAGCTTTCATTTAATTTTATTTTACTACAGTAAAATGTCGGAGGGACATTTCTAGGCATCAACAAGGACTTTCTGAATAAGATTCCAGTTATTCAGAAAAATAATGGACAGACAGCATGGAAAGAGATTTTACACAGCAAAATGCAATTTACAATGTAATGAAACAACACACATCAAAGGATAAGTCTTTCCTAATATTGACAAACTGAGACTACTTTAAACCCAGATACAATTTTGAAAATTCAGGAAAAAAAAAGCGTAAATAACCCAACCAATAGTGATTAAATGAATGGGCATGTTCCAAAAGGAGAAATGCAAATCGGCAGAGTACACACAAAACAAATTAAAACATCTTTAAAATCACAAAAGTTAATTTTAGACTTAATTTTGATTCCTTCTTATGTTGATCAGAATGGCCATTATCAAACTCAGCAAATGTTGAGGATGCAAGTAAAAATGAACCTTTATACACTCAGAAATAGAATGTAATTTTGTGTAGAGACTGCAAAAACCAGCATGGAGGTTCTTCAGAACTACAGAAATATGCATAAATGTCTGATCCAGCTAGAGCACTCCATAAATATATCCAAAGAAATCAAGGGCAGCACAAAATAATTATATCTACCTTGATTATTGTACTAGTATCACAACAGCATGCTAGCCCCCCAAAAGATTAAGTTTATAATGGGACTTCTCAGACCCGCAAGCAGTATAAATAATGACACTGAGGATTATTATTTTTAAGCTTAGGAGTTTTAGGGGTGCAGACTCTCAGCGAGGTCATTAACTTCCCCAAGCCAGTTTACTCCGTTGGTAATTCTAGCCATAACCCCGCTTTGTGGCTAGTTCTTTACCTGATCAGCCCCATACATCTGTTCCTTCCCATGTCATTGGTGCTTCTCCTGCCTCAGATTTCTTCTCCCAGAGTCCCTCTCTCTGCCTAGAAAGACCACCTACGACTTCCTGCCCAGCTATTGGCTATCAGCTCTTTAGTGAAGCCAATTAGACACAATCCTAGATTTCCTTATAAAGGTGAGGAAGGAAGAAATAGTTACAAAATATGACACTGGTGGTGAGACATAGCTCCCTGCCAGTTTAGAATTAACAATTATATGTACAGAGGCACACCTTCACGTAGTCCACCCTAACAAAAGTGAACAATAAAACAAAATCAATCTCTTTATCTCTCTCTCCCTCTCCCTCTTTCTCACATATACACACAAACTAGTACATTATTCAGGCATTAAACATGAAATTCTATAATTTGAAGAAACAGATAAAACTGGAGATATGTATATTGAACGAAATATGTCTGTAAGATGACTTGTCTTTTGATACAAAATATTTATTCAAATGCTATCAAAGGCTATTCACATATTTATGGCCAGCTTTCAGGTACTGTCTCAGATAAGAGATAATTAGGATATGCTTTGCATCCAGAAATGACTCATAATTGTCAAATTCAAGAAATAGTGTTCAGCCGGCATATCAGTGCCAATGATTAATGTTGCATGTGCGTATAACAAAAGTGCCAGTTTGAAGCCAGGGGCATGTCTTTATTACATAGTAGTTAAATGAATTTCAAGTAATAATTTTATTAATCTCATTTGCATTTAGGAAATGATGATAACAAAAATAATAGATACCTCACAAATTCAATCACAGGAAAAATAAAATAAATTATACCTGAAAGTTTGTTAGCATGAAATAAATGGCAGTTAATATTATCTTAACAATGATTTTATCAATAAGATGGTTCACATTTGTCCATCTTCTACACATAACAACTCGGAGAGTTCCAGTTTATAGAAACTGAACTCTGGTTAAGATATCCTTGCTTTGTTTTTAGTCGCAAAGGTTACTAAATGAGGTTTTGTTTTGTTTTGTTTTTGATTAGAGTGAATCGGGTTACAAAATACAATTCTGCTCTCTCTTTGCTTCCTGGCTGCATGTACAAATAGATCACCTTGATCAAGTTTCTGAAGCCATGCTTTTTCAGCCCTCAACAACCATCTAGACATATGAATCAGAATAAGCACTTCATTCCTTAAAATACTTTTCCCATGTATTTTGACACATCAATTGAAAAGAAATTTTATAGGACATAATTTGAGGAATATAGAACATATTCATCCCAGTTGCAATTTTCATAGGAATTCATAAAACATGGATACATAAAATATATTTGATTATGGCTTTTATGCTGTTCTTAATAAGGATGAACAGTTTCCTCCTTCATAACCGATTGATTAAAACAAAAGTTTCTGATTCTTTTTATTACCATATTTGCTGTACTGTATAGTACATCAAGAGAATGTCCTTTTTTTCTTTGAAAATAGAATAGAAAAGACCAAAACTATTCAAATTACTGCCTACTTGGTAAATTAATCATGAATTATTCTTTCTTTTTTTACATAACATCATCAAAGGTACACCCTTACACAAAATTTCAAGACACAAACATATACTGCACTTAGAAGAGGAAAGCAGTACATGCATACTACCAGAAGATATTAAAATATATTAATTTTGACCTTGTTTTATTGATATTGTTTGTCCTTGATCTCAATCATTAAAACAAAAAATGTTTTTTTTTCATTTGTATTTTCTGTAACACTAGATTAAAGTCCAAATATGAAAAATAAGACTGATCAATTAATATTTGTTGAATTAATTTCAACTGCATACATATGAACTCTGTAGTTTGCAGAGTTCATTTTTCACAATAGACAAACTTTTCACTTATCAGGCATTAGAGTAATGAAATGTCTTTATTTTGGACGTTCTGTGGTTTTCTTTTAGTCACTACACTGTAAAAGAAGTTTTTTGAGTTCTTTATAAATTTTTATATTAATTACAGTTTATTCATTTTGTATCCCAGCTGTAGGTCTCTTCCTCATCCCCTCCCAATCTCATCCTTCCTCCCTCATCTCCTCCCATGCCCCTCTCCAAGTCCACTGATAGGGGAGGTCCTCCTATCCCTGTATCTGACCCTAACCTATCAGGTCTCATCAGGACTGGGCACATTGTCTTCCTCTGTGGCCTGGTAAGGCTGCACCCCCTCAAAGGAAGGTTATCAAAGAGCAAGTCACTGAGTTCATGTCAGACACAGTCCCTGTTCTCCTTACTAGGACACCCACTTGGAGACTGAGATGCCATGAGCTACATCTAAGCAGGGTTTCTAGGTTATATCCATGTATGCTCCTTCGTTGGAGTATCAGTCTCAGAAAAGAACTGTGGTCCCAGATTTCTTAGGTTCTGTTGCTCTCCTTGTGGAGCTCCTGTTCCCTCCAGGTCTTTCTATCTCCCCATTCTTTCATAAGATTCCCTGCACTCTGCCCAGTGTTTGGCTATGAGTCTCAACATCTGCTTTGATACCCTATTGAGTTGAACCTTTCAGAAACCCTCTGTGGTAGGCTCTGGTCCTTTTCCCTCTTTTCTCCCTCTTCTGATGACCATCTCATTTGCCTTTCTGAGTGAGGATTGATGATCTTACCCAGGGTCTTTCTTCTTGCTTAGTTTCTTTAGGTCTACAGATTTTAGTATGATTATCCTGTGTTATATGTCTGATATCCACTTGTAAGTGAGTATATATCATGTGTGTCTTTCTGCTTCTGAATTACCTCACTCAGGATGATCTTTATTAGATACCACCATTTGCCTACAAATCTCATGATTTCTGTGTTTTTAGTTGCTGAGTACTATTCCATTGTGTAAATGTACCAGAGTTTCTGCATCCATTCCTCGGTTGAGGGGCATCTATCTGGGTTGTTTCCAGGTTCTAGCTATTATGAATAAAGCTGCTACAAACATGGATGAGCAAATGTCCTCGTTGTGTACTTGAGCATATTTTGGATATATGCCTAGGAGTGGTTTGAGAAGCAGAAAATTATTATTTATGTTGTTCTTACAATGTATTTGTTTTGTATTCTAGTTGTATCCTCCTCTCTCATCTTCTCCATTTTCCACCATCCCTTCCCCTTCTTCCCCTATCCCTCTTCCCTAGTCCACTGAAAGGGGAAGTTCTCTTCCCCTACTGTCTGACTCTAGCCTATCAGGTCCCATCAAAACTGCCTGGATCCTCTTTCTATGTTGGCTGTCCACTTTGCCCCATTAAAAACAAGTGATCAAGGATCAGGCAAAGCAGTTAATGTATGAGACTGTCTCTTCTCCCTTTACTAGGGAAACCATATGGAGATAGAGTCCTCTCTGGACTACATTTGAACAGTGGGTCTCTCTAGGTATTCTTTATGCATGGTCTTTGGTTGATGCCATATGGAGATAGAGTCCTCTCTGGACTACATTTGAACAGTGGGTCTCTCTAGGTATTCTTTATGCATGGTCTTTGGTTGATGCATCAGTCTCTGCATTCCCCCCCCCATGTGCTGCTTTTTCCTTTTTTCTTTTTTTTTTTTCAAAGTTTGGCTGTGGGTCTCTACATCTACTTCAATCCCCTTCTGGTTGGTGTCTTTTTAGAGGACATTGCTGGTAGGCTCTAGTCCTGTTCCCTCTCTTCTACTGCTTCTGGTGTCTCTCCTGTTTTCCCTTTTGAATGAGAATTAAGCATCTTCCCTAGGGTCCTCCTGGTTGGTATTAGACATACTCTTTATGTTTTGATCAATCACAAAATTTTGATATGAACCATGAAATGAAAAAAGAGTCATGTTTGAAACTGAGTATATTTGATTACTGATTTATATAAACGTGTGGTCAAATTGTTCAGAATTAATAAATGCCTTCAGACCTTACTAGTCTCCCACAACAGAGAGGACAATTTTGATTGTTTGCTTTCTGATTGGCTTCTCAATTTCTGCACACACGCAGCTATCTTAAACTCTTAATTAATAAGTCCTTTCATGATTTATGAAATCACAAAAAATAAATGACAACATTTTTTTTAAACCTGCAAAACATCAACAACTTTACTAGCAAAATCTCCTCTGCTATTGTAATTTTCTCCATGAAGAAGCTTCATTTAGCACTACACAGTCAGTCAGTGCCACATGTTGTCAATGTGTGTGCTTTCTCTCCAGGTGGAAAACTGCATTGTCTGGTAGTTAGTGTTGATTTCAGAAATTTTCAGTCCATTTACCACAATAACAGCAGAGAGAAGCCCTTTCTATCTCAGTAAGCATGACCTAATCCCACAGCACTGTGAGGTGAATAGGGTATCTTCTCACAGGAGAACACAGAGGGCAATTATACCCTTAGGTTATAAACTCCGTTTTTATTTTCAACACCATTGATTCTTCTTTAGTTGCTCAATTCACAAGCAGACTGCTGGCTTCTATGTTCCTGAAGCTGTGATTTCTGTATTTCCATTAAGTTCGTTTAAAAAGTTATTCTCTGCAACACAATTTGTATTTGATCAAGTACAAAAATCCTGATATGATAAAAGCTTAATGTATTGCATTGTTTCCCTTGCTGAATATGACATATTCTGTTTTATTACCAATCACAGTGTAAAATACTACATAAATAATTCATCTGCATTTTTCATTAACCTTTACATATCGACTCTTAACTAGGACCTATATTGGAAAGAAGTCTATAATTCCAATGACAGAAAAATTTCAGAATTTCTTGAAATTGAAAATAGGTTATTTTCTTACACACTATGTCCTGATTATAGTTTCCCTCCTTTACTCCGCTCTGGTCCTCTTCATCTTCCTTCTTTTCTGGATCTACTCCCTATTTCTTTCATTAGAAAACAATAGAGACATCCCATTTGGACTCTCTTTCCCTGCATTGGTCTGGCTATAGTAACTATAACTGTGTATATAAGCTGGAATAAAAGGATATTCTGAATGTATTTCTATGGAGATAGTATTCTAATCAACTTATTTATATAATAATTTAAAACCAGAGAATCAAAATAGAATCAACAATGTCATTGTGGTCATTTTAAAATGAGAAATGAATATATAGAACATTAAGATGGCATACCACAAATCATAATATCTTAGTTGAAAATCTGTTAATGTGTCTGATTTTAACCATTGAACTTTACCTGATGTTCCTATTTAGTTGCTAGTTAACTGAATACTTTTCTATAATGAGCGGGTATTTCTCCATATGAAATAGCCATAAATTGTTCAGTTTCGCTAATAACTTGTTAATTTTAGCACATGTCACAAAATCCTCCTATATTTCAAATTTTGTATAGTTATACAAAGACTAAATTTAGAAACAACACCTTTGCATGGCAATTTTTGAAAAGAATTTCTTCATTTATAGATAATAGAATTTTAAAATTATTCAGCAGAAATTTCATAATAATTATATGTTAGATTCATTGAATTGGATACTGGATAATTGCTTAATTTTTCTACTCTCAGCTAAGATTTTGAGTTAATTCACAATCTCTCTCAGGCATGTGTAGATCTATTCCATGACATGTATTCTTTTAAAAGTCTTCTTACTGAAATACATTTCCTTCCATGGCTGTGAAGTAATGATACACTATTAGGAAAGGTCTCTATATAAAAAATATTGAGCACAGCAATCAGGTTGTTTTCCAACAATTAGTGCTTTTGTTTATTTTTGCTTTGTTTTCTTTTGTTTTTAGGAAATATTGAGAACTGTGCAGCAAAAGGAACTACCTGCTGTTCCTGGGAAATAGTCATTTCTAATTATTTCAAAGCAGTACCACCTGGAGGAGAAAATTCCTTTTTGTGCCAACATGCCAGGGTACATCGATCGCATCTCTTCAAAAGCAAACATCTGCTGAGAGAACATCAAGGATGCTAGGACATCCTATTGGCTCTAAGTTTATAATTTTCATTTCAAATTTTCATGTGCCAATTAGTCAATTAAATTATTTATGAAGTCTTATTATGGTCAGAGCACTGGGATAGTCACTACAGGCATGAGACCGTGATCATTTGCATGTTCGCTAAGCTCTCTGTAGAGCTATTTAAAATCTAAAGCTAGAAGCATTTTGGAACATGACTGAGTGTGACCTTGTTCATAAGGACTAGTGATTCTGTATCAAAGACTCAGTGCATTACATGTTTATGATCTCACACTTACCCAATGCAATATTTTCTTCTGCACATGTTATACTCTTAGCTCTGCAAATATGGCTACACACATACCTAATTAGGAGGGAGAGTTCTAGTTATCTTTGATGTATTTATCTTTGAGAATCCATAGTATACTTCATCAAATAAGTTTGATGAAAACATCAAATATTGTTTTTTCTTTTAACTTTATTTTATTTAAGTTTATTTACTTTACATTCAAGGGTGGTCCCTCTCTCCTCTTCTCCAAATCCTCCTTCTCCATTTCCCTCTCTCTTTTCCCCTAGGAAAGAGGAGCCACCCTGATTAACACTCCATAGCACATCAAGTCACATCCGGACTGAACATATCCTCCTCCACTGAGGCCAGGCAAGGCAGCCCTGCCAGGGGGAACTGATCCAAAAGCAGGCAATAGAGTCCATGTTATAAAAATCCCTAATCCTCACACCACACTTGCCAGGCAACCCACCTGAAGAACAAGCTCCCCATTAGCTCAGCCACATATGTGCTAGAATATGAATACTATTTAGTTGATATCTAAGTCTCTTTAAGCCCCCATGGGACTGGGTTAATTGTTTCTGTTGGTCTTCTTGTATGGTTCCTATGCTCTTTAGAACTCCTTGTCTTTCCCTTAACATTTGCTCAAGGCCTCCAGAGCTCTGCCCCATGTTTGGCTGCAGGCCCAGAGTCTGTTTCTATCTTATACTGGGTGAAACTTCCCCAAAGACAGTCATTTTAGGGTCCTGTCTGCAAGCATAGCAGAGCATCATTAATAGTGTCAGAGGCTGACTCTCTACCATGGGGTGGGCCTCATGTTGGGACAATCATTGGTTGGACTTTCCCTGACTCTCCGTTCCCTCTTTATCCCTGCACTTCTTATAGGCAGGGTAATTTTTGTATCAAAGTTGAGTGGGTGAGCAAATATTGTTTGTTAATTCCATGTTCATATCAACTTGTGTTCCCTTTAATGTTCCTTTCATTTTATTGAGTTCAGTTTTGAAATGCTGAATCCCACCCATTATTTCATTCAGGTTTGTATGTGTATTATTTTGGATATCACTCAAGTGTTTGTTGTTATAATCATGGACTTGAATGAATTCTTCTTGATGTTTTCTTAACAGTCTTCACATTTTTGACTAAGGTTATTATTGTTCTTTTAAGTTGTGTGTACTGAGGTTCCTCTAGGCAGTTACCATTAGAGAACACTTCCATAGAATGAGTGGGCTTGATGGGAGGCATGCTGTTTGGGCCACTCATAGGGATCCTTATTTTGTGGTTTGATCTGAGAATGTGGACTTATTTTTTTCACTGGGTATCTGTTGTGATAATCTGGCTATCCTTAGATTTGGTGAGTTAAGACAGATAAATATGGTGGGTGAGCTGTTTAATTAGACCACGGGAAAATAGCTTCCAAATCATTTGTCAGAGCTATGCCAAAAAACAAAAACAAAACAAAAACAAAAACAAAACAACAACAACAACAAAAAAAACAGGTCCATTAAAAGAAGATGGATCATGACTAGAGTGTCTGGTACTAGGTAAGTTTGCAAATGATGGATTCTAGGGCATATAAAGTAGAAGAAAGAAACAATCTGTCCAGAAGTGACTTGCACACAAACAGGATTCAAGTCCAAACAGAGGATTCAAGTCCACATGTTTGTGGATGTTCAGATGTTTTTCAGCAGTTTAGATCTTATACAATGTAAATCATGTATATTATCAAATAGTTATCCTTGTGGCTTTCTGAATTTTTAATCAAAGTGCAAAATTCAATTGTTTGTAAAGATTGTCTTTGACTTAATTTTCTAAGATGTATATGCTGGGTAGATATTATTTATTCAAGATAGCTTTGGGAATACACTGAGTTTCATACATGTTTCCTAGAAGGAAATAAGACCCACAGGAATCAATAATAGAGTTTAAAGGCACATAACCACAGCTATTAAAATATTTGAGGAATCTGACTGAAAAGTACCTCACCTAAGGAGACTTGATGACCAGTGTCTGTCAAAATAGTGGTGTTTGTAGCTTGAGACATTACTTAAAGAAATGGCAAAATGCCAGAGTAGGCGTGGGGAAGGCATGGTGATGATACATTAAAAAATACAGTTTATATAATTTAGAATATTTACTAAACCTAGGATTGTGTTTGAACTAAAGTGAAGGAAAGATAAATCATTTTCACAGTACAGATTAACAAAGTTTCTAAGCATTGTGTAGTTTGCTTAGATAGGATATATATTAGTTATTATTCTCATAGCTAGTCTCAAAATTCCTCAGAAAAAAAAAACAACTGAAATATCTGATCTTGCTTTTAAAAAGATGTCAGTCTTAACAGAGACTTGGCATAGTTTATTGAGTCAGGACAGTATGTCAGAAACTCTTCCTATGGTTACAGTCCAGGAAGCATAGAGGGTGGGAAGTGAGTGGAAATATGAAGTGAACGGACATGACTACTCCTAAGGTATGGAGAAGATTTTTATTGTGGAATTAAAGGGAGAAATCAGGCAGAGGAAAGAGTCCAAGCTGAACATGGCCAGCTGGATAAACCAGATCACAAGAGGAAAGAGACAGAGGAAGAGCAAGAAAAGAGCCTGTGCCAAAAGATCAAGAGACCAGAGTAGTCAAAGTGTCACACTTAAAAAGGGATCAGGATGCCAGAAGGGAAGCAGAAGCCCAGTCCTTGTGAGGGAGAGGTTTAGGGTAGAACTTTCATTGAGACCTGGGTAATATAACTGAATGACAAATGGGTGTAGTAATGAAACCAAAAAAACTGCTCCATGGGGGAAAAGGGAAACATTTTTTTTCCAGACTGCAAAGACTATCTCTAAGAAAAGCAGAGAGAAGGGGGTGGGGACAGATACTTCTGGTTTATAGGGGAGTGGGTACTTGGGAGGAAGGGAGCCATAAGCTAAGATAGAGCCTTGTGAGTAAGGAATGAGGGAACACAGAGGCCAACAAACACCTTGAAATGATAATCGACCCCACAGTCATATATTAACAGAAGAGATACATGTTCCTTTTGCCAGCTATAAAAAGAATGACTCTCTTTTTCAGAAACTAGAAACTTTCCAGTTGGAGGAATGCAGGTTTTTGTCTAATGTCCTACATTGGAAAAAAGGAATTCTTTGGGAACTTGACAATAATTTGAATTCTTACTCCTAGAAATTTATTTCTGCCAGACAGACCTCGCCTCTTACAGGTTCTTCAACCTTCAAAATCGCACTATAACCTGTGTATCTAACATTCAAAACATGCTCCTTTGAAGGACACTTCAAACTCATAACATGGCTGAGTAGGACACTCCTGCTTTATAGCCTGCAGTAAAAAGAGACAGCCTCCCGGGACCATGACAAATCATTGCCTGAATGGTCAAATGCATTCTGATAGGGTATACCTTTGCCCAATATAGATATGGCATGCCAAGAAGCAGAAAAGAGAAATATGAGACTAAAATATCTAAACTGAAGCCCCTACTAAAATGTTTAACATCTATCAACGTGATTTTGCACAGACCCAGAGACTCATCAGTTTTAGTTAATTTAAAATATGATATTTTCCAACAAATCCTAAGTAATTGCACATTCCTCATTTTCAGTAAAGCTTACATTTTATATATTTTATGGCGAATGTTTCTAATTTAAAAAGAAAAAATCATATTTGCCATAAAAATTCATTGTATTCCTTATATTTTCACTCTGCAAGGAAAAAGAACCTCTGATGAATACAAAGAATATGACATTTTGATCAGAATATGTACCTGGACATATGATGCTGTCCTTTTTATTTTATCTGAATACTGTGTTTTCTTCTTGAGAAAAGAGACTGGCTGGCTGGTCTATTTAATCTTTTATATTAGGCACCGTGATACCATCCTTTTGAATATTTCATACTGTTTCCTGATAAAACATAAGACTTTATGCAAAATTTGGCACAAACAATATGAGGTTTAAAATTAAAATAAAACAATAGAGCTTTGGGGACCTGGCAGATACCATTGCTCATGCAGCACTGAGGGCTTTGAGGTGGTCGGCAGTGGTATTCTGCTCTTGTCTTTAGTCTGACTCTGCCAAATAGATCATGTCTGCCCTAACAGAAATATGGAACTTTCCTATATGTCTGCTTCAAGAACAAATTTCCAGAGATTGCTAGTTAATAAATTAACTAATTTCTAGAATAATGCCCCCAGTCTTAGAATATCAAAAAGGATAATTATAAATGTTTATAAAGCACTCATAGCAAATTGACTATAATAAATGTCATAGTAAACATTTTTAATTAATTTATTTTTATATCAATCACAGGTTAGGTACTTTGCATCCCAGGCATAGCCCTTACCTTCATTCCCTCCCACCGTCCTTTTCCCTCCCTCATCTCCTTCCCACCCCCTCCAAGTCCACCAATGGGGGAGGACCTCCTTCCCTTCCATCCAACCCAAGCTCATCCTGTCTCATCAGGGCTGGCTGCAATGTCCTCCCCTGGGATCTAGCCAGTCTTTCACTCCCCTGCATGTATGGGGGAGGATCAAAGAGTCAGCAATCAAGTTCATGACTGAAACAGTCCCTGTTTCCCTCACAAGGCTCTTCAGTCCGACACCTAGCTATCATGGGACCCACCTGAGCAGGTGTTCCAGGCCACATCCACACATGGTCCTTGGTTGTAGAAATCGTCTCATACAAGAACCCTGTGCCCTGCTCAGTTTGGTCTTTGTGGAGCTCTTGTTCTCCCGAAGTCCCAACAACCTCCCCTATTTCTATCATCACTTCTCCCCCTCTGCCAAAGTCTTGATCACAATTCTTAATATCTGCTCTGATACATCTCTACATTGACCCCCCCCCCCACCAGATATCCTCCTTGGCATGCTCCTGTCCTGTTGCTTATTTTCTCCTCCACTCAATATCCATCCCATTTGTTCATTCAAATGA
>JAQQSO010002314.1:0-14476 GCA_028658305.1 Pachyuromys duprasi | reverse complement strand
TTGTCACTAGAGTTTTTGATCTTAGCTATGTGCCTGGTTTTATGTTGAGGTCTTTGATGCACTTGGACTTTAGATTTGTGCAGGGTGATAAGTATGGATCTTTTTGCATTTTTCTACGTGTAGACATCTAGTTAGACCAACACCATTTGTTGAAGATGCTATCTTTTTTCCATTGAATGGTTTTGGCATCTTTGTCAAAAATCAGGTGTGCATGAGTGGGTAGGTTTATTTCTGGGTCTTCTGTTCGGTTCCATTGATCCACCAGTTGGTCTCTATGCCAGTACCATGCAGTTAGTATTGTCGCTCTATAGTACAGCTTGAGATCAGGGATGGAGATACCTCGCGAATATCTTTTACTGTAGAGGACTGTTTTAGCAATTCTAGGTTTCTTGTTATTCCATATGAAGTTGACAATATTTCTTTCATGTTCTATAAAGAATTGTGTTGGTAATTTGATGGTATTTGCTTTAAATCTGTAGATTGCTTTTGGTAAAATGCCCATTTTTACTCTGTTAATCCTACTAATCCATGAGCATGGGAGATCTTTCCATCTTCTAATATTTCCTTTTAATTCTTTATTCAGAGACTGGAATTTTTTCACAAAAGTCTTTGACTTGCTTGGTTAGGTTCACACCAAGATACTTTGTCTTTTGTGGCTATTGTGAAGGGTGTTTTTTCACTAATTTTTTCTCATCCTTTTTGTCTTTTTATACAGGGGGGCTACTGATTTTTTTTAGTTAATTTTGTATCCAGCCTCTTTGCTGAAGGTGTTTATCAGCTATAGGAGTTCCCTGGTGGAATTTTTTTTGGATTCTCTCAGATAAACTATAATGTTATCTGCAAATAGTGATACTTTGACTTCTTCCTTTCCAATTTGTATCCACTTGATCTCTTTCACTTGTCTTATTGTTCTAGCAAGGACTTCCAGAACTATGTTGAAGAGATATGGAGGGAGTGGACAGCCTTGTCTTGTCCCTGATTTCAGTGGGTTTGATTTAAGTTTCTCTCCATTTAGTTTGATGTTGGCTCTAGGCTTGCAGTATATTGCCTTTACTATGTTTAGGTGTGTGCCTTGTATCTCTGATCTCGCCAATACTTTAAATATAAATGGATGCTGGATTTTGTTAAATGCTTTTTCTGCATCTAAGGAGATTATCATGGGGTCTTTTTCTTTCAGTTTGTTAATATGGCGGATCACCCTTGAATGCCTGGGATGACACCTACTTGGTTTTAGTGGATGATATCTTTGATGTGTTCTTTTATTCAGTTTGCGGGTATTTTGTTGAGTATTTTTGAATCCATAGGGAGACTGGCCTGAAATTCTCTTTCTTTGTTGGGTCTTTGTGATATTTAGGTACCAAGGTGACTGTGGCTACATAGAATGAGTTTTGTAGTGTTCCTTCTGTTTCTATTTTATTGCATAGTTTGAAAAGAACTGGAGTTATCTCTTCTTTGAAGGTCTAGTAGAATTCTGTGCTACAACCATCTGGTCCTGGGCTTACTTTGGATGGGAGACCTTTGATGACTGCTTCTATTTCCTTAAGGGATATAGGATTATTTAATTGGTTTACCTGGTCTTGATTCAGCTTTGGTAAGTGTAATTGATCAAGAAAATTGTCCATTTCATTTAGATTTTCAAATTTTGTGGAAAATAAACTTTGAAGTAAGTCCTAGTGATTTATAGATTTCCTCAGAATATTGCTGTCCTGCTCATCAGAGTCAGTGTCGTCCTGGTGCTGCCGTCTTGGATCCTCCCCCCACTAATTCTTAATTAACTAATATTAGAGAACATTTAGTGGAAAGAACTCTTCAACATTTCTTTCCTTATTCGCACAGGCAAGGCTTATAAGAAGTCTGTGCCTTATTTATTCCCACATGCTATAAAGAATTCATCAAATATTTGTACATTTTCATGTAAATAAATGAAAGTTCATTCCTACTAGAACAGGTAAGTCACATTAGAATTAAAGAGATGCAATAAAATATCACTTAGATATGTAACATTTTTGATGCACTCTCACTATGCAGTCCACCTATAAACACTAATGATCTTGTTTCTTCTGAATACTGATATTAAAGTATGTGATGATCTTTCTGTCTGCTTTTTAGTCTATACACTAAGAAAATAAATTTGTACTGTCTAACAGGGTCCTTTGTTGTATAAGACACAATTTTCTGAAACGAGCTGTGAGGTTCAAAATTGTGCATGCTGCTTTAAGAAAATAGTCTAAATGATTTTCTCTAATTTTCCCTCACTACCAACAATTAATAGCAGTTTTCTAGTTAGGCTCATCTAAATTGTGTGTGGGACCTTAAGCACTTTTCTCTCCTTCACTGCTCGATGGGACTTCATTTGCTACGAACAAAAGAGATCCCAAAATAGAAAAACTGTTAGTCTAGCAGTCAAGTAGAAACCTGAATCATTCCACTTATTTGCTCACAACTATTTTTTGTTCAAATTTAGAATTGGCTGTAAAAATATAGTTACTCAATTATACATAAAGATCATTTGCATATATATTTGCAAATATTAAGATTTGTTGACCATCTGTAGCTTTCCCTTCAAGGCAAATAATAACACTGGCACTTACACACACTGCTTAAGGGGAGTATCTTTTTCATTTTTTCATTCACAGTTGGTGCACTCTTCCATGCCACCCTTCTAAACATAGTCTAGAATTAAAGTAATGGAGAAAATGGCTCTGGGTTACAGAGATACTTGTTACAAAGACTAAACATTAGAACATCGTTTAGAGTTTATTTCCTTAATTTGCACACAATTCTAACAACTTTGATTATGTTTTCTTAAACACTGCATCTTTTTAAAAAAAGGAAATTAAAAGCATGGGACTGGAAGACCTTGACAATTAACTACATATGTGACAAATACAAACAGACACCACAACATAGTCATCATACTGAATAATTTGGATCTTAATAACAGTTTTCAGTGTTTAAATGAAAATTATTCTGACACAAGTTAAAAAAGAAGGAATTTACTCAAGATTGTTTCTGAAGGGCCAAGACTATAGCAATCATATACCAACACACACACACACACAGAGAGAAAGAGAGAGAGAGAGAGAGAGAGAGAGAGAGAGAGAAAGAGAGAAAGAGAGAGAGAGAGAACTCTGGCTAAAATAGATACAAGTGCAGTTTTGTAATTAATTGCCTTGGGAGGAATGAATGGAAAATTATTAAGAAGTATTTGGAGGTGGGAGAGTAACAAGCCTAGGTGTCAAGAATGCAAGCATCTTAACAAATTGTATTAGGTTATTTAGTACAAGTGAACTTAGGACAATGTTAAGAAAATAGCATGTGCAGAACAAAGCACAGAGTCTGGGGATGTCTTGTACTTGTTGGAGTGTTTGTTCAGCATGGATGAAACCCTGTATTTGCTCTGTTTTATTGCAAGTACTTGTGTGGTAGTACAAAATATAATCAAAGAACTTAAGAGATGTAATCAGAAGGATCAGGAAATCAATCTAATCCTTAGGTATACAGTGAGTTCAAGACCTGCCTAGTATACATGACTTCCTGTCTCAAAAACAAAATGAGAAACAACAATATTAAACACTTCAGTAGGTTTAACGGGAGTTTTTCAAGAAGGAAGTCATTGGTTAGAATGTCAGAAAAATCAGGTTCAGCATTTAAAGAAAAGAAAACTTCCGTTGAAAAATGCTTATTCCCACCAATTACACTGCTTACTTCTTAATGATGCTTTGTGTGATTTATAAACATATCAAATAAAATAAATGGCTTGAACTTGTCTCAAACTGAAAATGAACATCTGTAGATTAGCTCTATTTGTGGTAATCATGTAATAAACATTATCTGTCCTATGACTTAGACTCTATTATTTGGTGAAGTTTTAAGTGGATTAGAAGAAAATTAACAAAGAGGAAGCAAAATAAATATTTGTTTAGAATGTGTGTGGCAGTAGTTATATACCAACTTCAGAAACCAGTGAGATGATCTTGCCAATTAGTAAGATGCATCCTCCTGTGCTTTTCATTGCAATACCCTCTCCCCAAGCCTTGAGCATCATCATGATTCTATCTCATTCACTTGCTTAGGTATCACATTTCCTTCAGTTTGGAAGTCTGTAAGCTCCCACTCAGCTAAAAGCCTCCTCTGCCTGGCATCTGCCATCACCACCAGGAATGCCATGTGCCTTTAGGGAACCAGCTCCTTATGTCTGCAGCTCGTCTCATCCAAAGAACTCTGTTCTTAGGCTGAATGTACACCAGCAGTGGCCAGGAGCCGTAAGCCCATGTTAGAGAGCACAGAGGAGTAAAGGACAAAGACAGAAGGAGGATGAGGCCAGGGGATTTGCTGGATGTTAGAGAGCCTATTCAGGGAAAGAAGAGGGTGGGCTTATTGCCTTTCAGAGTAAATCTAAGGAAGTCACCAGAGAAGGTAGAATGATGTGTAGACAGAACCTTAGGCTGTGGGAAGGTTTCTTGAGTTCCAATGAGCAGTTGATGTCTTCCTAATTGGACATGAAAAGTAACTCAAATTTGAAGACCTTGCAGAGTATAAGCTATGCGTCCTCTTTAGTCATCAAGTTTCTTGTTTAATGGGCAGAAACACTGCCCTTAAAGAAATACTTTCAAATACATTCCTGTAAATTGGTAGTACAGATCCTGGAGGATACGGCTTTTGCAGCCCTGCCACAGGATCCCTAGTCCAGTGACTGGGATAGCTACTCCATGTCCCAGAATAGACCAGGTGAATACTGTGTCCTTGCCAATCTTGATTGTTCTGTCAAAGCAGTGGCAGGCAGAAGTAGTCTGTCCCATCCAACATTCCTTCCCTCTTCTCCCTGTCCTCAGTTCCCTCCAGCTGGTGCAGTCTATCTTCCAGCAGCCCTCTCCTTTGGGGATCCTCACCTCTCACCTTATCTTATTCTTTCTAGGCACACAGCTCAGGTGCAGCAGTAGAAAGAGAAACTGACATTAATCTACTGGCCTTGAAAGGTCACAATAAACTGGGGCTGTTCCTTGCATGGCGGAAGCAATGACCTTTGTTCAAACTGATTTCACATGTACCCAACACATTGGTTTAGAACAGGAGGAAAAAAATATCAAGATGTTAACGTACCTTTACATTTCCTGCCTGCAAACTTTGGATAATCAATGTGTTTATTGGCTGAATACATCACATATCCACTGTTAACTAACATGTCTGGAATTCCACACCAGTACTGTGTTTACTAAGCCTATTTGTTTTATTTTAAATCAACTATAATCTCTCTGAACACTCATAGGCTTATACTAGCCATCATTTATTTATGGAGCAAATAATATGACCACTTGTGAATGTGCTATTTGCTACTCATAAGTTTCTCACTCCGTAAGTAAATAACAACATTTCAGGGTTTCCTGAATCTAAAAATTATTATAAGATGCTATATATTTAGATATATTACATAAAAATTTGTACATGTGATTGTCAAGGCTTCAAACAGTATTTTTATAATTAGTTGGCCATAACAAAGAGTCTTAATTTTAACTTTATGAAAATTTACTAGACGTGTACAGGAATATCATGTATTAATAAAGTTGTGTTTAAACTGATAATTACATAGAAATCTGTGTGTCCTATATCATATAAAATATTAACAAAAGTTATATTTCTTCCAGGATCAATCCAGATATTTATCAAATATAGAAAAGATTATTTCATTTCTCTCTGCCTACTTTACTAGTAGTAAGAATCAAGAAACAGTATTTCAGTGTTGGGGAGTCATACATTCCCACTGAAATAACAGTAGCTCTAGTACTGATCTATCTGGGGTTGGATAAAAGGGTAGGAAGTCCTCCCCTATCAGGGAACAAGGGAAAGGGTATAGGGGGAGAAGAGGGAGAGTTGTGGGACTGAGAGGAAATGAGGGAGGGGCCTGCAGTGGGGATATAAAGTTAATAAATTGTAATAAATAACTACATAAAAATTAAATTAAAAAAGAGATACTTATGCTTCCATGAATCTCTTAAAACAGTTTTTTCTCTGGATAACTAGCAGTACTTAATTGCAGTGTCTTATAAGAAAAGGGAAAGCACTTATACTTTATTATATGAAGATTTAGAAACCATTTGGATCTCTGGAGAAACATATTTCACATAATTGAGACAATTGCATCGAAAATACCTTAAAATATAAAATCAAAATATAAATCTGTTTCTTAAACACTGGTAATATTACAGGCCTAATTTTTGTTAAAGTTCTTCACCACTTTAAAAGAATTATAATGTACATTATTTTAGAATATTCAGTTATTACACAGAGAAAAGAGAACATACAGCTTTGATGAATTTTCACTCATGAAAAGTTAACTTATGTGGAAGTTACTATAATAGTTATAAAGGGAGTCAAACTGTACAAATTCTGATGATGAATTTAGCTGTTTAGCTAGGATCTGAAATAGGCAGTGTTTATATGATGTTAAATGTATAAATTAATTAAAACAGAGTAAAGATAATCTTAAAGAAAATTATGCTGTAATGTGAAGGCGAAGTTATGATTTTACACACAATGACAGGCATCTCTAAGCTGGGCACCTATATGTTGAGATTATCTGTGACCTATTAACATGCAGCTTGAGTATCAGCCTTAAAGTAGACATGTGTCATTAACCTTAAAATCCCTTTAAACAGGTTCTTACACCAACACCTCCAGTGGAGCAATGATGTGGTAAATAAAGAACAAGATATGCACCTGCCAATCCATTTACAACCTGTCTTACTATGTTATACTATTCATTAATTAAATAGCTTCTATATTCTTCACTTGTCAACCTGACACTGTCTGGAATATATTAGAATTAATAAATATTAATTACTGTAAATGAGTAAAGGCTTACGGGCTTTGCACTTTGAGTAAGATAATAGTCATATACAGTTTGTCAGTGATTGTGAGCTTAGTTGAGAAGGCAGGCTCGGTTAGTGAGGAAGGGAGCGGTTTGACATAACATGGTCTGTATGGACCACTTTGCCTCCAATCTTGATTGACTGTAGGCAAGCAAAGCAGGAGGAAAGAGAAAAATGTAAAGGCTATTAGTGGGTGGGAACAAGAGGAGAGGTGGGACTGAGATGTAAATTCAATTAATTTTTAATAAAAAATGAAGAAAAAACTATTACTTTGGAAGTAAGATATTGTTACGTAGTCTAAACATAGGCAATGACGTCAAACAAGTGGAAAGTTATTTAAGCAATATTTAGAGAGGAATCTGCAGGACAGCTTTTGCTGTTGGCAGAAAAGTTATTTTTATTGTTTCCTTTATTTTTTGAGATTATTATATAATTTCCCTCCTGACTTCCTTCCATCCAAACACTTATATATAATTCTTGCTCTAACTCAAGTCCATCAGTTCTTTTTTATGCACATATGTGTATACATATATATTCCTAAATGCAGCCTAGTTTGTCTGTATAATGTTATTCATATGCATGTTTTTAAACAAGCCCTCTGTATTAGATAACCAATAGAAATGTCTTATTCTTTGGGAAAGAGTTTTCCCCAATCTCAGCGTTCCTCAGATTCCTGTACTTCTTTGTGTAGGGTTGTGGCCTCCTCTGTCTCTTAGTAATATCGGAATCTACAGCCATGGAGCCTCATCAACATACCTACCTAAACTTAAAATGAACGAAGATAACCAAAAGACATTTACTAAAGCGGACAGAGGAAAGCATGTTACTCATTGAGAACTAAATAACAGGGGCTAAATGACCCTTTGATGCTTTTCTTAGTTTTAGAACTCATATATTTTGAAAGAGTGATTCAATTATAACTTGCATAATACAAATAAATCTCTATATAATAAAAATAAATATAAGATTTCATTCCTACAAAATTACACTCTTCTTTTTGATAGACTCCATTTTTTTTAACTTACTTAGCCATCGGGAAAATGAAAATCAGAACTACTTTGAGATTCCTTCTTTTTTGTTTAATTTTAATTTTTCATATTAATTACAGTTTATTCACTTTGTATCTCAGCTGTAGCCTCCTCTCACATTTCCTCTCAGTCCCACCCTCATCTCTACAGTGGCTGGCTCCTTGATCATCTCCTCCTGAGGGGGGAGTAGCTTTGCCAGGCCACAGAAGAAGACAATGCAACCAGTCCTGGTGACATCTGATAAGCTAAGGTCATAAGGAAGGAGAGGAGGACCTCTCCTATCAGTGGACTGGGAGAGGGGTATGGGAGGAGATGAAATTCCTTCTTAAACCTGTCAGAATGGCTAAGATAAAAAAAAAAAAAACAGCGATAGCTCATGCTGGTGAGAATATGGAACAAAGGCAACATTCCTCCATTGCTGACGGGAGTAGAAACTCATACAGCTACTTTAGAAATCAATATGGTAGTTTCTCAGAAAATTAGGACTTGTTCTATTTCAAGACACAGCTATACCACTCTTAAACATATACCCAAACAATGCTCCATCCTAGCACAAGGACACTTGCTCAACCATGTTCATTGCAGCTTTATACATAATAGCCAGAAACTGGAAAAACCTAGATGTCCCTCAACTGAAGAATAGATACAGAAAATGTAGTACATTTACACAATGGAATATTACTCAGTTGTTAAAACAATGCCATCAAGATATTTTCAGGCAAATGGAAGGAACTAAAACATATCATCCTTAGTGAGATTACTCACACCAAGTGAAAGAAACATGGTATCTACTCATTTATTAGTGCATATTAGATGTTAAGTAAAGGATAACCATGCTACAATCCACAGTACTTGAGAGGCTAAGCAATAAGGATGGTTCAAGGGGAAGAAAAATCTGCATAGGCGTGTGAAATAGAGTATGTACTGAGGATGAACTAGGGGCAGGATGGAATAGAAACAGGAGGATAACACAGGGGTGGGAGAAATGAAGGGAGAAAATACAGGGAGAGTTAACTGGAATTTGGAAGCATTCCTGGTGCAATATAGAAACCTAGTGCAAAAGAAACTCCCTGGATTCTATGAGAGTGACACTAACAATGTCTCCGAGTGGTGAGGAATGTGAAGCCCAAACTGGCTATCTTCTATGACCAGGTAGAGCTCTTACATAATGTGACTGGGACTTCAACCCAGCCACAAAACCTTCAATCTGAAATCTGTCCGACCTACAAGATATGCTGAGGCAATGGTGGCACAGAATTTGCAGGACTGGCCTATTCATGACTCCTCCAACATGAGGACCACCACAGCAGGAGAGGGAGCCCATGCCTGATCTGAGTGTATGACCAGTAGTCATAGGTATAGCATATCAGAGACCAAATATGACTGGCAATTATCTATCTATCTATCTATCTATCTATCTATCTATCTATCTATCTATCTATCTATCTATCTATCTATCTATCTACCTACCTATCTATCTATCTATCTATCTATCTATCTATCTATCTATCTATCTATCTATCTATCTATCTATCTCCCTATCTCCCTATCTCTCTATCTTTTCACCTACCTATCCATCCATCCATCTTTCCATCTATCTATCTCAAGCTGATTCTAATAATATTCTGCTATAATCATACATCTTTGATTAGCCCAGTTGTAATTAGGTGGGCATTATCTGGCAATTGATATGAACAGTTGCAGAGACTCAGAGCCAAATATTAGGTATTCATAGGTAAACCCCACAGAAGACGGAAAGGAGAAACTGTAGGAGCCAGAGGACAGGATACTATGAGATCATGGCTCACAGAATCAACTAGGCAAGGCTCATAGAGGCTCACAGAAACTGAGGCAATAAACATAAACTTAGTATGGGTCTGAGCAAGGCTCTGTGCATATACCTTATGGTTGTATAACTTGGTGTTCTCATGAGATTCACAACAATTGTAGTGTGGATCATCTTAGACTCTTTTGCCTGTGCTTGGGATCCTTTTACTCCCACTGAGTTGTCACATTCACTGGTGATACGAGGGTTTGTGCCCAATCTTATTGTATCTTGTTAGGCCATGTTCAGTGCATATCCCTGGGATGCCAGCATTTCTTTTTCAGAGTTCATTTTAAATGTAAACAGAGGTGGAGTTGATCTGGGAATGGGGGAAGGACTTGAAGAAGTAGAGGGAAGGAAAAATGTGGTTAGGTTGTAATGTAAGAGAGAAGAATAAAAGTTAAAAAGAAGGTTGTGATTAAACTCAGAAAGAAATGGTATGATTTAACTATATGGTTCTTCCAACATTCAACTATCATATTGCAGGAATAATCTTTTAAAATTACCTAAGGCTAAAATGTAAGATTAGAGGTGACTTTATTTACACCCTTAATGATTTCTTTTTCTTAGCTAATCTTCACTTGAGAAAATTTGACTGATGAAAGTTCATTTAAATCATATTAAATTTTAATGTTGCTGAAAAAATATGCAAATAAAATCTCAAAGGCAGGTACCTAATTTTAGATAATTTATTGGCTATTTGAAAATATGTATTAAACGAACCCAATTCAAGGAATCAAATAAGTCCTTAAAAATGTTTTAAAATAACAATAACCCAGGTTTCTCAAGAAAACCAAGGGATCTGATCTTAAGATATACATCCTCACTCAGACACTGTTAAATTATTTTAAGCTACTGTTTTTCTTTTATCGGGGAATGGTTAAATCTAAAATTAGCATTCATGGTATATCTCAGAAGTACCATCCTTGTCTTGCATGAGCATGGCTGTTTTATCCACAGTGAATGTTGATTGAAAATCTTCTAAGGACAATTCATACTTGATGCATCTTTTGCCTTAGCAGACTGTAAGTATCTCTTCCAGAAATTTTATTGGTTTATGTTGCCTGTTCAGGAAGATGAAACTAGACATTTTAAAACAAGGTTCTTCTTAAAATCTGCCTTTCAAAAAGGAAATCTTATTATACATTGTTTGTTTTTCTTGTTTGAAAGTATTTTGTGTGCATTGCCAAATACCTGATTACAGAACCACCTTAAGAAAATCTTACCAGGCAGAAGTCTTCTCACATGTAATTCCAACTTTATGTCTAAACTTTAATTGATATGCATAAATTTTATTAAGTAACAAATTCATTTTTTTCTCAAGATTCCTAGAATTAATTAAGTCATATTCAATTTGAGCTATATACCTACTTACTTAAAAAAAAAAAAGTATATGCCCCGAGTGAGGTATCCCAGAAACAGAAAGACACACATGGTATATGCTCACATATAAGTGGATATTAGACATGTAATACAGGATAATCATAATAAAATCTGTACACCTAAGGAAGCTAATCAAGAAGAAGGACCCTGGAAAGATGCTCAATCTTCATTAAGAAAGGTAAATGAGATGGACAACAGAGAGGGAGAAAACAGGGAACAAGACAGGGGCCTATCAGAGGGCCTCTGAAAGACTCTACCCAGCAGGGAATCAAAACATATGCTGAGATTCATAGCCAAACTCTGGGCAGAGTGCAGGGAATCTTATGAAAGAAGGGGGAGATAGCAAGACCTGGAGGGAACAGGAACTCTATAAGGAGAGCAATAGAAACAAAAAATCTGGGCACAGGGATCTTTTCTGACTGATACTCCAAACAAGGACCGTGGATAGAGATAACTTAGAATCCCTGCACAGAAGTAGCCCATGGCATCTTAGTGTCCAAAAGAGTTTCCCAATAATAGGAACAGGGACCATCTCTGACATGAACTCATGGGCTGGCTCTTTGATCACCTCCACCTGAGGGGAGAGCAGCCTTACCAGTCCACAGAGGAAGGCGAAGAAGCCAGTACTGATGAGACCTGAAAGACTAGGGTCAGATGGAAGGGGAGGAGGACCTATCTTATCATTGGACTGGGGGAGGAGCATAGGAGAAGAAGAGGGAGGGAGGGTGGGGTTGGGAGAGGCTAGGAGAAGGGGCTATATCTGGGATACAATGTGAATAAACTTTAATAAAAATTAAAAAATAAAATAAGAAAAAAGAAATTTAGAAAAAAAAGGAAGGGTTTACAACTTATGGATTTGAAATATAATTTCTTAAGTATAAAAACGTATATGCAACACAAATATTTTTATTGAGTGTGAGGTACATTGCAATGATTAAGCAATGATTAAGCTATAGAAACATCTCTATTGAGGAGAAGGCAGAGTAACAAAACCTTCCAATGGAGATAGAGTTAGAATTCTTTTCTTCTGGACATAAAGCAGTGCACAGAAACATACAAAATCAAATAGCTCCTTCAGCCTCTCTTGTTGATTTTATGCTTGTGCATATGTTACAGTAACCCAAGAAGACATAACATACATTAATATGTATATGCATACGTACATACATACATTCATAGATATGTGTACATGTTTCTGTGTGTCTGTTTGTCTATCTCTCTGTGTCTCTCCTTATGCTTGTGTGAAGGCCAATTTATTTGATTTCAAAATTCATAAATATTACTGGGGTTTATAAAGCTTTAGGGTAATGTTTTAAAAAACATCAAATTTGATCTTTGACAAGCTTATACAAGTGTTTATTTTAGACAGATTTTTCCAGTCACAAGCTGCCTTTGTCCTCCTTTCTATCCTTTATTATGTCTCTTCTCTCTGCCCTAGTAGCTTCACTAGAACTCTGTTTGCTGCTATACTGTTGTATAAATTATAATTATAAAAAGAGAATTTAAAGCCAGTGCTATAGCTCAGTAGTTATATGTATTTGCTGCCAATTGGCAACCTGATATCAATCCTCATACATACTAATTGAAAGGAGAATAATGACATTTCCAAGTCATCCCCTGACTTCTACATGTGTGCTGTAGTATACCCATGAAGAAATAGGTACACACACAAAGACACACATACAGACTTCTCTCTGTACCGCTTCAATATTGAACTTGAAGTCTTAGTGAGGACAATGGGACAACAGAAAGAGATCACTGCAGTATAAATTAGAAAGGAGGAAATCAAAGTGTTTCTTTTATTTGGAGATGATATGACAATATACATAAGTGACCACAAAACAAAGTCTACCAGAAAACTTCTACATCTGATAAACACTTTCACCAAAGTAGTTGGGTACAGAATTAACTCACAAAATTCAGTAACCCTCCTATGTACAAATGGCTAACGAACTGAAGAAAACAATCAGAAAATCAATACCTTTCACAGGTGTGTTAATTCCTATAAATATCTTGGAGTAACTATAATCAAGCAAGTGAAAGACTTGTATGATAAAACTTTAAGACAGTGAGAAAAGAAATTAAAGAAGATATAGGAAGATGTAAAGATCTTTCATGCTCCTGGATCTGTAAGAGCAATACAGAAATAATTAAAATCCTACTAAAAGCAGTCTACAGACCCTGTGAAATCCCCATCAAAAATGCAAAACAGTTCTTCACAGATCTGAAAAAGGCAATTTTTCAGCTTTATATCAACACACACACACACACACACACACACACAAACAAGGACAATTGAAACAATCCTGAAGTAAAAAAGCACTACAGAGCATTGAAATCAAAGCAGCATGGTGTTGAAAGAAAAACAGACATGTTGATGACAGAATAATGTTAAATACCTAGACATAAAAAATCCAAATGTCTATGAACACCTGATTTTTTTTTAAGGAAGGCAAAAATGCCCAAGAGAAAAGACAACATTTTCACCAATTGGTGCTTATCAAACTGAATGGCTGAATGTAGAAGAACAAAAATAGATCCATACTTATCACCCTGCAAAAATCTCAACTTCAAATGGATCAAATTTTTATATAGTAAGTCTGATAGATGACAAAGTAAAGAATAAACTTGAACTCATTGGCTTAGGAAAAAAATACTGTCTGAACAGAACACATCTTAAGTTGTCTTAAAAGATTGTGAAAGGCAACAACATGGAAGATTCTACTTGGGTTATTTCAATAACAATTGTCTTGTTAATCCCAAGAAACAGTCTGTTAGTTTCCAACAATATAGGTTGATCATTCACAATTGTTCAGTTTTAGAAAATATGTATTAATGATTAATATAAAATATGTATAGTTCCAAAAATATCTGCATATCTGGTACCTTTTTTTTCAAATGACATAAGCATGAATATCTTCTATTTTCAAGCCTTTAAATATCAAAGCTATTCATAATACTTTAAAAATTAATTTGGTACATATGTTTGAAACAATAGACATGTATCCAGGTTTGTTTGGACCTTTCAAATGAGCATGGAGTATAGCATTCCTCTCTTTCTTCTCAACCCTGCAAACCCTTCATATATCTCTTCCCAGTCTCTTTCAAATTTTGGCCTCCCCCCCCCATATTTTGTTATTGAGTTCAGTGTGTTTGTATATGTGTGTGTGTGTTTATTTCTAAAAGTAACCTGTTCAGTCCATATAATGTTACCTCTATGTCTATGTTTATGGCTAAGTATGGATTTTTTTCTGAAATGATTAGAGTTGCAGAACTATCATCAAGAAGCGGTCTTTTTTTTTAATTTATTTATTTTTATATCAATCACAGGTTAGGTACTTTGCATCCCAGGCATAGCCTCCTCCCTCATT
>JAQQSO010002313.1:0-14477 GCA_028658305.1 Pachyuromys duprasi | reverse complement strand
TGTGATTTCAGTTTTAATATTGTTTGATTTACATATGTATGTGGTCTTGTATTTGGGGCTTAAATGTTCAAAATTGTGATTTCCTCCTGTTGGAATTTTTCTTTGATGAGAAGGAAGTGCCCCTCCTCATCTTTCTTAATTAATTTTGGTTGAAAGTCTATTTTATTAGATAATAGGATTGCAACCCCAGCTTGTTTTCTGGGTCCATTTGCTTAGAAAATAGTTTTCCTGCCTTTTACTCTGAGGTAGTGTTTATCTGTTGCATAGGTGTGTTTCTTGGATGCAGCAGAATGTAGGATCCTGCTTCAGCAGCCATTCTGTTAGTCTGTGTCTTTTTATTGCAGAGTTGAATCTATTGATGTTGATAGATACTAGTGACCAATGACTGTTATTTTCTTTTATTGTGGAGTTGGTGGTCTTACTGTGATTCCTTGCTTTTTTGTTGTTGTTGTCATTGGGAAATTATCTGTATCCTATATTTTCTTTGGTGTAGTTGTTTTCATTGGACTGAAGTGTTCCTTCTAGTACCTTCTGTAGGGCTGGGTTGCTGTGTCGGTATTGCATGAATTTTGTCTCTGTTTTTGTTCCTCCAATATCTGCATAATATAGCTTTAACATAATTTTCCTGTGTCTCCGCTGAATTAAAATCTCCACTGATTTTGGGTGTTTCTGGTGGGGCCATGGTATCCTGATTTTTGTTGGGTGAGTTCTTTTGCTGATTTCTGGGCATTTGTTTATATATAATCAGGGAGCTGTTTGTGCTTTAAGGCTGAACTTCAGACTGGAACTGTCAATCTCTTGTGTCAGGAGTATTCTTCAAGAAGATCAGGGAGTTCCAGTGGTTTGTTAGTGTGTGTTGTTGTCTCAGTTGATCTCTGTTGTGGGCTTTGTGTGCCCGGCTTCTGTGCTAGAAGCTGTCATCACCGCAGGCTGGTCACCCCTCTGGTCTGGAAGGTTGGCTCCTCATTCAGTGCTAGAGTCTGAGTGTCCTGGTTTGAGATGTCAGCTTCGGGCTCTGCGCTCCACCCTGGGCTTGCTGCTAAGGGCTCTCCCCTGGACTAGAGACTTGGCTCCCCAGGGGCTGTGCACCAAAGTCTGAGATGATATTTGGGGCACACACAGTGCGTCTGGATTGGTTGCAGGCTTTGCCGAGCAGTGTGTACCCTCTGTATTCAGGCCTGTCTGAAATGGTGCCCGAGGCCTCTGTCTGGCCCGTGAATACACACACGGACTCCGGTGGTTGCTGGCAGACCTGAGCAGTGTGCGCCCCCAGTATGCAGGCAGGTCAAAACAGTACCCTAGGCCCTCTCAGTCTGAGGTGGTTCCGGCAGAGGCGATCTGTGTGCGCCTGCCATATGCCTGACAGTTGAAGCAGCGCCCTGGTCCTTCTCAGATTGGCCCATGAACACACACAGGGGCTGAGGTTGTTGATGGAGGACCCGAGCAGTGTGTGCCCGCAGTGTGCAGGTTAGTCAAAACGGTATCCTGGTCCTCCTCAGTCTGGCACAGAGACTGTATGACCCAGTCTGGTATGGAGGCTGCTGGTGCCCAGCGTGGCTGTTAGTTCAGATCAAAGCTGTGAGCTACCAGGCACCTGGAGTTTTTTCCACGGAATAACTGGGTGTCCCTAGGATTTTCCCACTTGATTTCCTCACCATAGGAGTTCTGCTCACCTGGCAATCACAAATGCTGGTGTTTTAGTTCCCAGAGTTCGGTCTCCTGGTCGCTGAAATGTTTCTGCTGTCCTACACCTCAGACACAGTGTCCTCTCATGGCAGCCATCTTGGATCTGGCCCGGTTGTGAGTCTTAATATCTAGTTTGATACTTTGCTATATTGATTCTTTCAGAAGCCCTCTTTGGTATGCTCCTGTCCTGTTGCTTGTTTTCTCCTCCATTCAATGTCAATCCCATTTGTTCATCTATACGAGCATTGATCATAGGAACCCGTGTCCTCCTTCTTGTATATCTTCCCTAGGTGTATAGATTTCAGCATGATCTTCTTATCCTATCGGTCTATATAAGTGAGTATATACCATATGTTTCTTTCTGCTTTTAGGATACCTCACCTAGGATGATCATTTCCAGGTCCCATCATTTGCCTGCAAATTTCATGATTTCCTCCTTTTTAATTGCTGAGTAGTATTCCTTTATGTAAAAGTACCACAATTTTTGTATCCATTCCTCAACTGAGGGACATCTGGGTTGTTTCCAGGTTCTGGCTATTACAAATAAAGCAGCTACGAACGTAGTTGAGCAAATGTCCTTGTTGTGTACTTGAGCATCTTTTGGATATATGCCTAAGTGTAGTATAGCTGGGTCTTGAGGAATCACTATTCCTAATTGTCTAAGAAAACGCCAAATTGATTTCCAGAGTGGTTGTACAAGTTTGCATTCCCACCAGCAATGGAGGAGGGTTCCTCTTTCTCCATAATCTGTCCAGCATGCATTGTCACTAGAGTTTTTGATCTTAGCCATTCTGGTGGGTGTAGGTGAAATCTCAGGGTCGTTTTGATTTGCGTCTCCCTGATGGCTAATGTCGTTGAGCATTTCTTTAAGTGTTTTTCTGCCATTCTATAATCCTCTACAGTCAGTTCTCTTTTTAGCTCCATACCCCATTTTTTAATTGGATTACTTGGTTTACTGCTTTTTAACCTCTTGAGTTCTTTATATATACTAGATATTAGTCCTCTGTCAGAAGTAGGATTTGTAATTATCCTTTCCCAATCTGTAGGCTGTAGTTTCGTTAAATGACAGTGTCCTTTGCTTTACAGAAGCTTTTCAGCTTCATGAGGTCCCACTTATTGATTGTTGATCTTAGAGCCTGTGCTGTTGGTGTTCTATTCACTAAGTAGCCTCTTGTGCCAATGAGTTCTAGGGTCTTCCCCACTTTTTCTTCTAACCAGTTTAGTGTGTCTAGTTTTATGTTGAGGTCCTTGATCCACTTGGACTTTAGCTTTGTGCACGGTGATAAATATGGATCTGTTTTCATTTTTCTGCATATAAATATCCAGTTGGACCAGCACCATTTGTTGAAGATGCTGTCTTTTTTCCATTGAATGGTTTTGGCTTCTTTGTCAAAAATCAAGTTTCCATAGGTGTGTGGCTTCGTTTCTGGGTCTTCTATTCGGTTCCATACATCCACTATTCTGTTTCTATGCCAATACCATGCAGTTTTTATTACTATTGCTCTGTAGTACAGCTTGAGGTCAGGGATGGAGATACCTCCAGATGATCTGTTGTTGTAGAGGGTTGTTTTGGAGATTCTGGGTTTTTTGTTTCTCCATATGAAGCTGAGTATTTTTCTTTCATGATCTGTGAAGAATTGTGAAGGTATTTTGATGGGAATTGCATTGAAACTGTAGATTGCTTTTGGCAATATGGTCATTTTAACTATATTAATCCTACTAATCCCTGAGCACTGGAGGTCTTTCCACCTTCTAATATCTTCTTCAATTTCTTTCTTCAGAGATTCGAAATTTTTTTTCATATAGTTCTTTCATTTGCTTGGTTAGAGTCATGCCAAGTTACTATATGTTATTAGTGGCTATTGTGAAGGGTGTTGTTTCCCTAATTTCCTTCTAGGCTCTTTGGTCTTTGGTGTACAGGAGGGCTTCTAATTTTTTTGAGTTGATTTTGTATCCAGCCACTTTACTGAAGGTGTTTTTCAGTTGAAGGAGGTCTCTGGTTGAATTTTTGGGGTCAGTCATGTATATTGTCATATCTTCTGCAAATAGTGATACTTTGACTTCTTCCTTTCCAATTTGTATCCCCATGATCTCTTTTAGTTGTCTTATTGCTCTAGCTAGGACTTCAAGTACTATGTTGAAGAGATATGGAGACAATGAGCAACCTTGCCTAGTCCCTGATTTCAGTGGGATTGATTTAAGTTTCTCTCCTTTAAGTTTGATGTTATCTATAGGTTTGCTGTATATTACCTTTACTATGTTTAGGTGTGTGCCTTGTATCCCCAGTCTGGCCAAGACTTTAAATATTAATGGGTATTAGAATTTGTCAAATGCTTTTTCGGCATCTAGGGAGATGATCATGTGGTTTTTCTCCTTCAGTTTGTTTATATGGTCGACCACATTGATGGATTTGCGTATATTGAACCACCCTTGCATGCCTGGAATGAAGCCTACTTGGTCATGGTGGATGATATCTTTTATGTGTTCTTTGATTCGGTTTGCAAGTATTTTATTGAGTATTTTTGCATCACTGTTCATGAGATAGATTGGTCTGAAGTTCTCTTTTTTGTTGGAACTTTGTGTGGTTTAGGTACCAAGGTGACTGTGGCTTCATAGAAAGAGTTCGGTAATTTTCTTTCTAATTCTATTTTGTGGAACACTTTATAGAGAATTAGTGTTAGGACTTCTTTGAAGGTCTGGTAGAATTCTTTTCTCTAAGTTCTCCAGTTCCAGGTTATTTTTTGTATGTGTCTTCTTTATAGATTCTAATTCTGTGTTCATGCTTTTTATCGTTTCCTTCATCTGACTGGCTTGCTGCTATGGGCTGTCCTCTGGACTGGAGACTTGGCGTCTCCTTCTGGGCCAGGGGCTGTACACCAAGGTCTGAGATGGTATTTGGGGGCACCTCATTCTGGACTTGATACTGTTTATGCTGGTTCAGGGTGGTGGGTAGTGCCTCCACGGGGAGTGTGCTTGCCTGATGCAGCCCAGTCTGGGGAATGGATTCTGGGGCCTTCTCAGACTGGCCCGTGGACACACACACAGGGTCTGGAGTGGTTGCAGGCAATGCTGAGTGGTGTGCACCCCCTGTATGCATGCTCTTCTGAAATGGTACCCGGGGCCATCTCAGTCTGGCCCGTGGACACACACATGGACTGAGGTGGTTGCTGGTGGAGCCGAGTGGTGTGTGCCCGCCTTATGCAGGCCGCTCTGAAATGGTACCTGGGACCTTCTCAGTCTCGCCCAGAGACTGTGTGACCCAGTCTGGAATGGCGGCTGTTGGAGCCCAGGGCGGCTGCTCGTTCAGATCAGGGCTGTGCGCCGCTGTCTCCTGGAGTTTTTCCAGGGAATAACTGGGTGTCCCTAGGATTTTCCCACTTGATTTCCTCATCGTAGGAATTCCGCTCACCTTGTAATCACAAATGCTGGTGTTTTAGGTCCCAGAGATCAGTCTCCTGGTCGCTGAGTTGTTACTACTGTCCTTTTCCTCAGACACAGTGTCCTCTCGTGGCAGCCATCTTGTTTCTCCTCTATGCTTTTCTTGAAAATATTTTCTGGACCTTGGAACCTGACAACTTTTTCATTTATTCTTATTATTCTTAGATTTTGTCTTTTCTTGGAGTCCTTGATTTCTTGGAGGTTTTGTGCTTGGAACATTTCTGATTTTATTTTTTTCTTTGAGAGAAGTATCAAGTTTTGCAAGAGTATCTTCAGTGCCTTGAAATTCTCTCTTCCATCTTTTGTATTCTATTGGTGATGCTTAACTTTGTGGTTCCTGATCTTTTCTCTAAGTTCTCCAGCTCCAGGATTTTCTCTGTTTGTTTCTTTTTTTTAATTTTTTAAACATTTTTATTTTATATTAATCACAGGTTATGTACTTTGTATCCCAGCTATAGCCCCCTCCTGCATTCCCTCCCTATCCCCCCTCCATCACTCATCTCCTCCCTGCCCCTTTCCAAGTCCACTGATAGAGGAGGACCTCCTTCCCTTCCATCTAACTCTAGCTTATCAGGTCTCTTCAGGACTGGCTGCAATGTCCTCTTCTGTGGCCTAGCATGGCTGCTCCTCCCTCAGGGGCCTGGGGGTGGGGGAATGAGAGCCAGCTATTGAGTTCATGTCAGAAATAGTCCCTGTTCCCCTTACTAGGGTACCCACTTGGGTATTGAGCTACCATTTGCTACATTCAAGCATGGGTTCTAGGTTATATCCATATATGGTCCATGGTTGGAGGAATAGTCTCATAAAAGACCCCTGTGGCCTGATATACTTGGTACTTGCAGAGCTCCTGTCCTTTCTAGGTCATACTAACTCCCCCTTCTTTCATATGATTCCCTGCACTATGCCCAAGGTTATGTTGTGTCTTAATATTTGCTTTGCTACACTGCTATGCAGAGTCTTTCCAAGGCCCTCTGTGGTAGGCTCTTGTCCTGCTACTTGTTTTCTCCTACATTTAATGTCCATCCAATTTGTCTTTCTGAGGATTAATCCTCTTACCTGTCTGTATTTCATTATTGATTCTAATTCTGTTTTCATGTTTCATGTTGCAACATTTTCTTCATCTGTTTGAACATGGATTCCTGTCTTTCCGTTATGTCCTCTTTTTGTTTTTTATTTCCTCTATATGCCAGTAATTGTGCCTCTATTTGTTTGGCTGTATTTGCCTGTATTTCTTTCAGAGCTTTGTTTCTTTCCTCTTTATGATCCTCTAATTACTGGACAAGCTTAGAATTGAGATCATTTTCTGTTTTTCTGATGAATTAGCATGTCCATTGCTTTTTGGAGTTGCTGGTGAAGACTTGATATTTCCGGTTTTTGTTGAATGTGCTCGTATGCTTAGCTCTGACCATCTGCTTATCCATGATCTTCACTGTTTTTTCCTGGAGTCTATACTTCAGACTAGGTCCTTCTTTCCTTTGTGTCTGGAGTATTCTTTAGGTAGATGAGAGAGGTCCATGTGTTTGAGAGTAGATGTTGGTGTTTCAGCTGTAGCTAAGGGAGGAATGTCGCAGGTGCATCTGCGCAAGTGTAAGCAAGCGTTGGGTGTGTGCCTGGAAATGTGTTTTGAAGGACAGAGTGCTAGAGGATGTGGATTCCTGGAATATGTGGCTTAAGGGGAGAAGGTGGTACAGGTGCTGGCACTGTTCTTCTGCACAATGTCCATGTGCAGGTGCCCTGAATACCTCAGTGACCTACTAGCCTGCTGTACTGTCCTCTTGGTATTGAGAACTGCCTGGGCTCCAGGAATTGTTTGCTTGGACTCCACTGGTAGACCCAAAGAACAGGGGCTTCAATGTTAAAAAACACTGTCCCAAGAATCACTATGTTGTTGACAGTGGGTGAGTGGGTATGAGGGATTTGATGTCAGGCTACTAGCATAGAGTGACCCTGGATATGGAGCTCTGCATGCACTCACTTGTAGGTGCACTCACTAGTTAGCAGGCTTAATTTTAAAGCACTGGGGTTCCCCTTGTCCTCTACTCTCAGATTTGGGCCTGCAAGGGCAAATGAGTGTATAGGAGATTTGTCAGCTCACTAGTGTCCACTGTTTGTTTGCTGGGCAGGGAGACCCTTGCTTGGGGTAGTCAATTTTATTTTCTCAGTCAGTGAGTGCCTGTTAAGGCTAGCTGCTACCTTGTTCCCTCTGCTGCAGACCTGGGAGGCTGCTAAGGTCACCCACTGGAAGCCCTTGGGAGGCCCTTACAGATGCCCACCACCACTGCAGACCTGGGAGATTGGTACAATAGCCTGCTGGGAGGCCCTGGGAAGCCTATATAGCCACTCCTCAGATCTGGGATCCTGAACACATGGCTGTCTCAATTACCAGGAAGATACTGCAGTACTGCAGGCTGCCTCCACCTAGGAGGGAGGTCAGTGTTTGGGTCAAGAGAAAATGGAAGAGGCTTGAATATTCACTGCTTTCAGTCCCCAGAGATGTCCAAGGGTGACCTGAATACAAATGGTTTCAGCTCACGGGTTTTCCCCTTTTGCCCAGGAAGCCTCAATGTGGATGGTCTGGCTTCAGCTGTTCCTCCACTCACCAATTTCTGAGTTTTGGATCCTGTGTCCCTCAGATACAGTGCATGCTGTTCCTTGCCATCTTTGATCTCTGACTATTGATTCTTATGTTGATACAAAACTCTCTAATGCCCATGATTTAGAGTTTGTATTATATTTGGTTGAGTCAATATATTTGCAATACTTTTCTTCAGATATTTCCCAGTTATTATAAGCATTAAATATCTTTGCAGATAACTATAAAATATAAATTTTAGTTTGGATTTTCCTATGAGATTTTGATTTGATTAGTTTTGAAAGTGCAAAATGATTTAAGAAAACTAGGTATATTTACATGTAATATTCATACAGAAGAGATTATTGAAATCTTTTTAGCTCTGGTAATCTAATATTTTAAAAGAACTTCCTCTCCTCATATGTCTATTTTATCTTTCATTTTTGAGGTCCAATAAATACACTTATGGCTGTTTCCAATAATTTTTTGTCTTTTGTCTTCACTGTAAATATAATTTACTATATAAAATTTTATTATTTGTTTTAATTTTATTTTCCTTCAGTTGTTTCTATTTTATATTCCAGATAGAACATTAAATCATATTATATTTTTAACATTTTTGCCTATTTTGTTATTCAGAAGAAAAATAAGTTCAAGGCTACTGATTCCTCAAGGTAGAATGTAAATTTTGCCAATTAACAATAAGAAAAGAAGACAGATCAAAACCCTGTTATTTCACAGTTCTAAAGACCACTTTTTTTTCTTCCTGTGCTCATTATTTCAGAATAGAATTTTCATAGCACATTGTTTCCTTTCTTTGTAAGTTGTCTGGTTTTACTATTGAATTATATGTAGAAATTTTTCCTTATCCAAGTAATTCAAAAATATCACGAGGCTGTCTACATGTTATTTTACTTAAATCAAGTTCAGCAAAAACACAATGAACTTTTTTTAATAGTAAACTCTTTTATAGTTCAGAAAATTAGGAAATTTTTCTTCTACCACATGTTTAATTATTGTTTGAGCTTTATTTATTTGTCTTATTTTCAGCTAGTTAATATCCAGCAAATTATATTTTTATGCTTGTGTCCTTTATCTTCTTTCATCATTTCTATCTCTTACAATTTGTAGCTTAGAGAAAAACTATGCTGACAGAATTCAGTGTCTGGCAAAGAATAATGGACTTGCAAAGACTAATATTGCTATTATTGTCATTCGTCTATTCATAGTCCTCTCAGAATTCATTTACTTAATGAATGTATTACGATTTGTTTGCATGGAACTTTGGATTTATAAAACATTTTTTAGCCATAATTTTATTTAACCTTCATAACAATTCATATAAATCAGTTAAAGTATATATTCATTCATTCATTCATTCATGCATGCATGCATGCATGTATTCATTTGTGTGCATGTGTGTGTATGAGGAAGTGCATGGAAATTCAATCATGCCACACATTTGGAAGTCAGAGACAAACTCCTGGGAGCTATTATCTTCTCCCACTCTTAGGGATCTAGGAACAAAGCTCACATTATCAGAATTGTGCACAGGCATCTTTACCTGCTGAACCATCCCATTGGTCCTGATTTTAATATCCTTATTTTGCAGATGGAGAAAGCAGTATTCAAAACGTTTGAGCAATTATCTTAAGATGGCATCGGTGGGTAGTGGTAGATCTAGCCACAACATTCTGGCATGGATGGCCAAGTCACTTCCACTTTCTCTTTTGTGGAGCTTTTCTTCCTTAGAATGTAAAATACATCAAAGAAAGCATTCATATGAAATTTCAGCTTAAAATATTTTTACTCTTATGATGCAAAAAAAATATTTGCCCCAGTTTTCTTTGTTTAGACAGACATGGTGGCATTTTCTTTTCTTTAAACAGATATTTTAATCACTTGAGCTCCTTGAAGCAATATGAAGCTATTGTAATTACTTATATCCTTGACCCTTTCTGCAGTTCTCCCAAAAATAGAATGCTTGTTCAGGATTCCTCATAAAATAGTACAGTTGAGCCTTTGTGTTTTAAAATCTGCATTATTTAAAAATAGTTTTGTCTGCAAACTTTAATACAAAAAATAAAGAGGAAAAAATAAAAGCGTTAGCATAGATTTTTTGATGTTTTAACCTTTTAAAATAGCTTTCTTCACATACTAAATGGCAGTTGAATATTTAACTCTCATATTTAGATTTTCATTTGTTGCTGTGTATATGGTTACAGTTTTAGACTCTAGGAATAGCTTATACTTCATTACCCATCAAGGATTAATGCATTACTTATACAAAATCTGATATGTGAATATTTCATGGTGAATTTGTATTGGAGGTCTATTATGACTGTTCCTGTAGACTCGTAGTGTTAGTGTGATACTGAGGCTAAATCTATCCCTGTTCACTGTCTCTATTGTCATGAGTGCTCTATGTTAGAAACAACAATACATATGCTATGTGAAATAGCAATTAACTCTAGAGGTAACTAGGTTTCAGTAGCATCAATTTTCCAGATAATATCACTTTCTTTGGTAACCTGGTTGTGGCAAACACAGGATAATTTATTCCAATATTATTATTAATTTTAATTCTCATATCACATAGTATATGTTATAGAATGAATACAAAAGGCTAAAGACAGTAGCAGAGTTCTAATCGATTTCAGAATTAGATCAATAGAGATGTAAACAGAATCTTTCTTGATGAGATAATACAAAGCAACTATAGAGAAGAATCTGATGCTGCGAATCTTGCTTCTGAGGGTCACAGATTTGAGAGTGGAACTGTGGAGCTGATTCTAGCTACAGAGGCAAAAGAGCAGGACCAGTTCCATAAGAATAGATGGGTAGGCAGCTGGACAGGAGGGCTAGGGTACACATGAGAGAGTTACGTTCTTTGCTTGGTCTGATGTATCCAGCATATGATCAGGCATAGTTCCCCTGATAGATTTTAATATGTCTATATACACACGTAATCTCAATTCATTTTTCTTTGGACATAACACGTTCACCATATTGTGATCTTGTAGTGGAGAACACCTTGGCCAAGTAGCTATGGCCACTAATCAGCAAAACAGTACAGAGATAGCTGGGTCTATAGAAATGTTAAGGACTCTTTCTGGAAGATGAATGAAGATCACACGTCTAGTCTCTGAGATTTAAACTATTAATGTATTCTGTAACACACTTGCTGCCAGAGGCAAGTCATCTTAGCTTAGAGTATACAGGAAGTAAAAGTATAACTAAAAGGGGAACTCCAAGATGCAGCTTCCATGAGTTATTATTTAATTAATTTACTTATTTTTCTTTTCCCCATGGTGGCATGGAATTTTGTAATGATAAAACTATTTGAAATCACCCACAATGTAAGTAACCTTTTTACCTGATGTTAGACTTCAAACCTGGCACAAATGACTGAAGAATCTATTTAACATATCAAGGCAGACCTGGCAGCCAGGTTCTCCCAGCTTCTCTCAGTCCATACCTGTTATAGGGTAGTCCTGGCTTGCATACTAGCCTCTACCCTAAACTCTCCAGCACAGGATGTTGGACTGCCACTTCCCTATATAATCTAGACATTTTGGCTACCCACCCTTTTCATACAATTGGGCCTCCTGCCTGCTGTACCTGGTTCCTCTTTTTTCCCTTTCCCATTTTCTTCTCCCTCCCCTCACGTGGCTCAGGGTCATGGCCCTTCTAGATGTCTCTGGCTCTGGCTATGTTCTTCCTCTACTCTACAATAAACTTTCTCTTTCGTCATATCTAGAAGTAATTTTCTTTCGTGTGTATTTATTTTGTTTCATTTATCTGGTGCCAAAACCCAAGAGAGCATAAGCTGGGGACAAATGGCTGAGGTACATATTTTAGCACCTCTAAGTACCTTAACTGATTCATCAACTTGGTCTTTGATAGGCTCATACTGTGATCTAGCCTTGAAGTTTATCTGGAATAAATGGTTCTTTGCTTGTACATTCCCAGGAAAGGTTAAAGAAACATATTCTTAATGTATGCAGTTTCCAAATATAACACTTAGACATTTTGATACTTCTTTACAGTTGGACTATAATAAGTAAATCCCCAGATGTAAAAATGGTCTTTAACTAACCGTAGAACAGTAAATTTTATCAAGGGTGCTCTGTATATCATGAGTTATTTCTTATCACACTTGGCTTCCAGAAATAATGCACCCTGGAGAGAGAAACCTCATGTAAGGGGAACTCAGGAAAAAAAAAAAAAAAGAAGAAGCAACCATCTTAACTTGGTACCTGTTGCTTAGTATAATGTTTATTATGGAGAGTTCTAGATTTGAACATTGTTGCATTAACTATTCAACTATACTTGGAAAAATAAGTCAACAAAAATTGATGCCTAAGATATGTGGTTTACCACCATCTGTGGATACCTTCCTGGGACTTACAGAGGCAGCTCACTAGGCTCTGACCCTAAAGTCCTAAGCCAATCCCCCAAACCCACCATCTGTGTATCCCTTCCTGGGACTAGCAGCAGCAGCAGCAGCAGCAGCAGCAGCAGCAGCAGCAGCAGCAGCAGCAGCAGCAGCATATCCACCTCTCTGACCCTGCAGCCTTAGAACTCCTGCCTCCCAAACACACTTTCTGTGGATACTTTCCTGGATCCAGCTCCTGGTAGCTCAGAGCTTAGACATTTACTCACTCTGCCTGTGGAACGAATAGCTTCCTGAACTAAGGATGAGGCTCCAAACATGGGTGCCGATTCTTACAGTCCTGAGAACACCTTATGGGTACTAGTAACAACTGGTTCCAAACCCGGGAGACCACATTCAACATTCTGTGGACACCTTCCTGGTTCAAGCAGCTAGTGGAACTCACTTTCTCAGCCCTATGGAGGGAATACATTCTGGTATGTGGGGAAGCACGGCTCCATTTTGCCTGATCCCCACATGCCTGGCGTACCCAGGTAAGAATCAGTCAGCACAGCACAGACAGTGAACACAGAGATGCTGAGCTAGGAGTGGGATCCAGGTTCCAATCTCCACCATCTTAGGGAAGCCAGTGTGGTACTGGAGTAGCTCTAGACACAGAGATCTATTTGACAGTGTTCCTGCAGCCTGGCTCATGTAGACCAGAGACAGCTAGCCCAGCATAGACAGAGAACCTCGCAAAGCTGAGCTAAGCACCTCACCCAAGTTCCAGTGTTCTCTTCCCCAAGTTGGCCTGTGGGACACTGGAGCAGTTTTAGGCTCTGAGATCTTTATGCTTGCATCCCAACAGCCTAGCCAACCTGGAATGGAAACAAGGAGGCAAGCACAGTCAGAGAACCAAGCAGACCTGACCCAGGCATGGGACCCAAAGCCCATCCTCCACCCTCTTAAGGTAGCCTGTGGGACACAGGAGCAGCTCTAGACTCAGGGATCTTTCCACACGTGTCCCAACTACTTGACATACCTGGGTCACAAACAGTAAGCCCATAGAGACAGTGAATCCAGGAGAGACTACTTAAGATTCCAGAGACAGGTAGAACCAGTCTGTAGTATAGACTCCAAGAAAAATCAGTCAAGAATACAGACAGTAAGATGCCTAGAGGTCAGCATAAGAATACAGGGAACAAAAACCAGGACATAATGGCATCACCAAAATCTCCAAAATTCAATGGATATTTTATTGAAGCAGAATCAAAGGAAATTTTCTTTTTTTCTTTTTTATATTAATTTATTTTTTTGTTATCAATCACAGGTTAGGTACTTTGCATCCCAAGCGTAGCCCCCTCCCTCATTCCCACCCACCCTCCCTCTCCCTCCCTCATCTCCTCCCCGCCCCCTCCAAGTCCACCAACAGGGGAGGACTTCCTCCCCTTCCATCCAACCCCAGTTCATCCTGTCTCCTCAGGGCTGGCTGCAATGTCCTCCCCTGGGATCTAGCCAGTCTGTTACTCCCCGGCTTGTATGGGGGAGGGTCAAAGAGTCAGCCATCAAGTTCAAGACTGAAACAGTCCCTGTCTCCCTCACTAGTGTCTTCAGTCTGATGCCAAGCTATCATGGGCCCCATCTGAGCAAGGTTTCCAGGCCACATCCACGTGTGGTCCTAGGTTGTAGAAATGGTCTCATACAAGACCCCTGTGCCCTGATCAATTTGGTCTTTGTGGAGCTCTTGTTCTCTCCAAGTCTCACCAACCCTCCTCCATTTCTGTCATCACTTCTCGCCCTCTGCCAAAGGCTTGATCGCGAGTCTTAATATCTGCTCTGATACCTCGCTACGTTGACCCCCCAGAGGTCCTCTTTGGCATGCTCCTGTCCTGTTGCTTGTTTTCTACTCCACTCAATGTCCATTCCATTTGTTCATCCAAACGAGCATTGATCATACCAACGTGGGTCGTCCTTCCTGTATATCCTCCCTAGGTGTGTAGATTTCAGCATGACCTTCCTATCCTATAGGTCTATATAAGTGAGTATATACCATATGTTTCTTTCTGCTTTTGGGATACCTCACTCAGGATGATAGTTTCCAGGTCCCACCATTTGCCTGCGAATTTCATGATTTCCTCCTTTTTAATTGCTGAGTAGTATTCCATTGTGTAAAAGTACCACAATTTCTGTATCTATTCCTCAGGTGAGGGACATCTGTGTTGTTTCCAGGTTCTGGCTATTACAAATAAAGCAGCCACGAACATAGTTGAGCAAATGCCCTTGCTGTGTACTTGAGCATTTTTTGGATATATGCCTAAGAGTGGTATAGCTGGGTCTTGAGGAATCTCTATTCCTAATTGACTAAGAAAGCGCCAAATTGATTTCCAGAGTGGTTGTACAAGTTTG
>JAQQSO010002312.1:0-14477 GCA_028658305.1 Pachyuromys duprasi | reverse complement strand
GGGGGCGGGGAAGAAGGAGATGAGGGAGGGAGTGGGAGGGTAGGAGGGAATGGGAGAGGGGGCTACGCCTGGGATTCAAAGTACCTAACCTGCGATTGAGATAAAAATAAATAAATTAAAAAAAAAGAAATAAAAAGTTTAATGTCAATATTGATCAATGAAATTGACTCAATCTTTTCAATAACTGATGCTGGGGGAACTATGCATATGTAAAAAAATAAATTTAACTCCTTCCTCCCAGATCATGTAAAAATCAACACAAAATGATCAGGAATACAGTGCAAACTCTTCAACAGCAGCTACTGGAAGAAACCAGAGCCTGGACGGTACACCATTTGGGCAGGAGCTCCTGTGGGTTCCTTCTTCCTTCTTTCTTTGGAAGTAGTGAAACACACTTGCCAAAGGGACCTACACCCAACTCAATAATACAACTGACCATCAGTATCTGTGCCTCGGCCAACCTAAATGGAAGTATTTTAATCGTGTCTGCATTCGGCGTATACAGTTTTCCTTTGCCATTCTCCCTTGAATCATACAATCCAACAACCACTTACACATTGCACCAGGTAGGATAAACAATCTACAGATAATTTGAATGGCATGGTTCTGTGCAACTATCAAGCTGTTTGCATAAGGCATTGCAGCTTCCTTGGTGATTTTGGCACTGTTGCTATGGATATAAAGACCTATGTACTCATCAGTACAGACTCATGTAGAACTCTTCGGAGAAGCCATTGTCCTCTTGATAAAGGCTAGACAGGGTCTTTTTCAGAGATTATTATTCCAGGCCCCTGGTGCCCATACTGTGTGACCCCACAGAACCCCACTGGTTCTGTCAGGGGAGGTGAAGACATTCCCACTTACCACAGGTCAGCAGTCGTCTCTAGGTTACTGCTCTAGCACAATCACATGGATGACAGGTTTTAGATATGGCATACAGTGAACTGAGAAGTTTAGAGTCTCTTGTGAACATTCTCTTGGGACAGGCCTCATCACTCTCTCAGTACACAGTGGTATACCATATACCGTCAATGCATTGCTTAGAGTAATAAAGCCATGCCTGCATAGAGAATCTAGGAGCAGAATGGTTTTCCCAGAGCCCGCTCTATATTTCTCAAAGGCCTCCATGGATATCAGAAGGCCAGAGATACAGGCAAGTTCCACCCGGCCTTCCAACCCTCACTTCATCCAAGTCAGCTAATTTACTAAACTATTTACCTGTGGGTGAATTAGTTGTGGCTCGTGTTTGTCTTGAGTCAATTTGTTATTTTTAGGATAGAATTTTTCCCGAGTTGAATGATGGCAGTCTGGAAGGGTTGCTGGCACATTGGTTTGTTTTCTACTCAAGCTCTTATTAAGAAACATATTGGCCTTAGAATATTAAACTTTGACTGACTTTATTCTTCTGTTGGTTTGGTCCTCTGAGACTGCAACGGTGCAAAGTGTACTTGATTTTTTGGATCCTTCTTCTTGTCATCTCAGACCAACCTCAGAGCATGAGGCTCTGGGCTTGGGTCATTTCCACAGTAGAACAAAGGGCTTCCAGGCACACCCCTTTCTGACTCAGAGTCCCACAGAATCCCCAACACTGGGACCGTGGCAGTGAGCCTTCTCCAGGCTGAGGACCTGTTTGTTTTTCCAAGTCTGAGCTTCTTTCTTCATTCAGCTGGTTGTCATTAGGCCTCTGCAGTAGCAGAGAGATTAACTACAGCCAAGTCTTTAAATTCTGACAGATAATCAAACAAAATTCTATCTTCCATGTTGAAGATGAGATGAGAAGGTAAAAGGGAGACATGGCTCCCCCCCCCCCCTTCATGCTCTAGATGACATGACTTACATGGTTGGGAGAAAACTGCAGACCCTCCATAAAAACCCAACAGCTAGGGCTGTTAGTATAGTGATTACCCAATGTATACAAAACCCTGAGTTAAACCCTCAGCAACACATAAATCAGGTGTTGTGGCACTTCACTGTGATCCCAGTACTTAGAGGGTAAAGGCTTGAGAATCAGAAATTCAAGGTCACCCTCAAGTCCATAGCAAGTTCAAGGCCAATCTGGCTACATGAGAATGTCTCTCTTAAAAAAAAAAAATGAGGAGCTAGGGGTGATTTACTTTTCATGAAAGTCCCCTCCTCTAAGTTAAAGATGGCTCCCGGAGAGAGCTTCAGTGTTGTGTCTAGATCATGCAAAACTAATTGGTCACTTCTTATCTGAGATACACAGGACTTCATTCTGCTAACTGCTACCCTTCCCTATGAAGACTGGAGACAACCAGAAAACACCTGGAAGTAATTTCTGGAAACATATCAGACAGCAAAGATTCCTCTGGAGACTGGTCATATCCAGGTGCCACTCATCACAACTACAGAACACAACTACAGTGTGATGGACTCAATAGAGCAATGGTTCTCAATCTGTGGGTCATGACCCCTTTGGGGTTGACTGTTTCACAAGGTTCACCTACGACCATTGGAGAACACAGATATTTGCATTACGATTCATTTTATTTTATTTTTGTTTATTTGTTTTTTGAAACAGGGTTTCTCTGTGTAGCCTAGGCTATCCTGGACTGGCTTTGTAGACCAGGCTGGCCTGGAACCATGATTCTGACATCCTTCTACCTTCTCTCATATGTTGTTCAGGATAAAAGACAAGTACCTAAAGATACCTTTAGGGTGCAGTTTTCCCTACACACATCCCTTGCTCTTATTTCTGTGCCTATTGCTCTCTGGATTCTGTCTAAGAATTTTTCTGGCAAGGTCACACAGGCTTCACCTATACAGCCCTTTGATCATGGACCACAAGCTGTCTTCAGTCAAGTTTATATGAACATTCTTGGGATATCTTGTGAACATATCCATTCATGACTGTCCTGAACTGCTGGGTCATAGAACAGGGCATGTATAAACTTAAGGACTGCTAGAGAATGTTCTCAGAATCAGACACATAACCACATAGACACATAGCCACAGTGACTGGTGGGGGTTCTTCACACTGTGCTCTCAGTAGCTGAACTGGAGGCCTCTGTAGCCTAAAGCTTGTGATAGTTCCATTCCTGTGGGTTTATTTGCATGTCTTAGCCACTAAAAGTCTTGGCCCCTCCCTCAAATGCTCACTGGCCGCTGATACTAACTTTGTTAAGTGTCCCTGCAGTTTGTTGCTCAGCTTTTACTGTGGCTGACTCATTCTTTCTATCTCTATCTCTCTCTTCTCCCTCTCTCTTTCTCTAGTTGATTTATAGGTATTATCTGTGTATTGTGGAGATGAGTGAAAACATCTTGCTTTCTTAAGGTTGTCCTCTGAGAAATATGTATTCTAAATTTTTTCTGAGGTCTAATTTTATCTATTTATCACTACTCTGGTTAATTTTTATGCCTTGAGACATTGTTGGCCCCTAAACGGACAACATTAAGACAAAGTTCTAGAACGGTGTTTCTCAACCAGTGGGTCATGACCCTGTTGGAGGTTAAATGACCCTTTCACAGGGGTCACATATCTGATATACTGCATATAAGATATTTACATTATGACTCATAACATTAGCAAAATACAGTTATGAAGTAGCAACAAAAATAATTTTATGGTTGGGGAGGAGTCACCAATGCAGAGCTGTATTAAAGGGTCACAGTTGAGAACCACTGTTCAAGAAAAACATGGTTAAACCCAACCTGACAAAGTGTGAGGGAGATATATTTAGTAATGTCTTTTCCATGGATTTAGCACAACATAAAGTTTGTCTAATAGACAGTCACAACCTGGGTTAAAGAGTGGTGTCTGAGACATCACTGGGAACGTTCTTTGGGTGCAGGGCAAAGGATCAACTGAAGAGAGAGAAGTCCTCTCTCACATTAAAATGACTGTAAAAAGGCAAGCCAGCTCCATGCCAGGACTACCACCGTAAGAGAAGTGATTTATGCAGGCCTCATAAAAATGCTCAATCAAAGGACATGAATTCAAGAGTCTCTTCAGGCTGGCATAAACAATGGTGCCTTGTGCCAAGAGCATGGTCAGGCCAGGCCCAGAACATTCCTGCTGCGAGGAGTAATTGCAGCCTCAGCGTCAGAACTTAGACCAAGCTTTGCCTCTGAACTTTCTTCTTCCTTTCTCTCCAAGTCTCCTAGAACACACTGGACTCTTATTGATTTTTGCTGGTGATGAAAATCTGAATAGACAGTTAATTTTACTGAAAAGACTTTGCTCTAATCACAGCCCAAATTCCAGGACAAACAGAATACTGACAGCTCTCTATTCAAATCAAATGGTGAATTACCCCAACGGTCAGCTACTCCAACATTCAAAAATTTAGAGATAAATATGGGAGTGTTTCAGGATCAGCTTTTGGGGGATTAAGAGAGTCCTTGAAGTCAGAACTGCCTTCTTGTTGTTTTAAATGCTTTTCTCTAATAGCTTTTATCTATTGTTGTGATGACATTAAAACATCTTGTTAAATAAGGAAAACTTGGCTTATCCATTCTTGGCTGGCTTATCAGTCCCATGTAGGTTGTTTTCACAGTATGCTGGGATCATGGCCGTGTGAGATGCTCTCCTCATGTCCATGCCATCTCTTCATGACATCACCACATCTGAGGATTAGCATTTTATGCTCATCATCTTTTTCCTGCCAACTGGACTTGGTTTTGACTCTGGCCCTTCTCTCAGTGTTGCTGGCTCATTCAAAGCGCTTGTTCCAGCAGTGCTGTCTGGCTGTTGATGATGTGGGGAATGCGAGACATCTGTGGCTGTTTCTATTTGTTTCACCTGTCCCTTGACTGCGACACCCACTCACTAAGTCTCTTGCCTTATGACAAGGCCAATGTCTCTTTCATGATGTGTCTCTCTCTCTCTTGATGTTTATTGAAAATGCCCCCCACTCTCATGCTTCCTTTAAATGACAATGAAAATAAGCTTGCCCTTGGAGCCCAGGAGCTGCAGCTCCTCACTCTGTCACCTTCAGTCACCTTCCTGTTGTCCTCACAGCCCCATTTGCACTTACATCTTGCTCGCTGTCTCCCTCTTACCCGTGATCTCTGCTGCTCATGGCGTAACCTCAGTGTCTACAGATAACAGGCTCCAAGCTCTGTCCTCTCAGCTCACGTTGTTCTGCCGAAGCCTAGAGCTTCACCTCCTTACCCAGGACCAAGAAGGGCTGGGAACTGACTGACGCAGCTCCAGTCAGTACGTATATGTGTCCAGGGGCTCCAGAACCATTGATTCCCCAAATGCTCACCGTCTGTCAACTGCATGGGAAGTTAATGAGAGGGGTAAATGAAAGAGAGAAAAAGAAGAGGTGAGGGAGATAAATGGAGGGTGAGAATAAAAGAGGAGAGGAGGAGAGCAAGAGTTTAAGGAATTGTCTTGTATGGTCATGGGATTAGCTTCTGGGGTCTATGGGTCAGGCTAGAGACCCAGGAAAGGGCTGCTGCTACAGCCATGGCTGAGTCTTAAGGTTGGAAACTCAGCCAGGATTTCTTCTTCCCAGGGGGCTTCAGTCTTTTCTCTGAAGGCCTTCGGCTAACTAGATAAATACAACAGGAGAGTATCCTCTATTTTGCTATAAATTTGCTGTTTTAAATGTTTAGCTCATGTATCCTGTCATAAAAAGGTCTATGCCATGTTTGACACAGCGGTCATATGGGCATAGAAAACAAATTTCCTCGTTTCCTAAGACCCTATTGTTCTGTCCAGCACCCTAAATTGAGCTTTCTTTAGCTTTTTGCCTCTGATTTAGAGGAAGAAAAAAAAAAAAGAAAACTCCGAATGGACTTGAGTATTCCATTGAGCATTTCTGAGTGCTCAGAGTCTTGGGACAGGCTGCATAGAGGTGGTAGTTAACAGACTAGATATGCCAAAGTGAACTCCTGGCACCTGGCTGACCTGGAAACCAATCCTTCTGCCCCATGCCCCATGGTGACAGCAGCTTATCCTGACAACTGCTGTACACGGAAAGCCTGAGTGTCTCTTCCTGCTGTCTACTCTGGGTCCTACCTTCTCAGAAAGTGTCCACAGTCTAGTGACTGTCTGGGAACCCATCCTGTGCTGTGCTTGTGTATTTGCCTCTGTCTTTCAGACCCTACAATGTTCTTTCCTTACAATCTTTCTTTCCTTGGCCAAATTCATCATGGGCTTGAAGCCCACTTTACCATCCTATTTCCCCCTTCTCCCATCTCAGGGCTCTGACCCACACATAGTTTGCCTCCACCCCAAGCAACCTGATAGCTCTTGCCAACGACAAGCATGACCCATGCATCAAAAAGCAGGGACCTTAGTAAAAAGGTCTCACATAAGCCACACCCTGCTGCTGGCCTCTCCTGGCTTGGCTAGAACTCTTTCCCTCACCCCTTTCCCCAATATTGCATGACTCTGATGCTTTTCTGGACAGCCAAAAGTTTCAAGTTCTTTTCCCAAGGTCTCGTTTTCCTTTTGGAGGCATCAGGATGTTTATGTGGCTTGAGATGCATCCATGGACTTGAATGATTGACCCTTTGAGTTCTTGCAGGGTCCCTGTCTATACTGCACATTCATCCACCATCCAGTTTCTGCTGAGAAGAGATGTTTCACACAAATCTCTACTGAGCATCAAAATTATCCTGGTTTTCCTAAGTCAGAAGAGGCTTCAGACAAAATACCATCCCGTGGAGCTCTGTGACTGTACTACAGGAGAATAGTGACAGTACAAAGCAGTGTAGGACTGAACCCCAGGAACAAAACAATGAGCTTTGACCTTAACATAAGCATACCAAGGGCGTCCAATGTTACGGAAAAAGGTGTTACCACATGGCTCAGAGAATAAAGGAAAATGCAGTAGTCAGGACACATAGAAGGGACCCCACAGCCTAACGTGGCGTCATCTATGCTCAGTAATAGCCCATGGGCTTTAGTCATTCACACCTCAGGGGCTGGAACTAAATAACTAAGTAACTAACTCTCTCTCCCTCTCTCTCTCACCTCTATGTGTGTGTGTGTGTGTGTGTGTAAATGTCCCTCCTCTTATCCATCATGCAATATCAGAACCTTTCAATTGAAAGTGAAATAAGCTTTAGGTCAGGAATGTGTTCCATCCATGGCAAGTAGTGCATAATGATCCAACGGACAAGTTTTAATAACATTACTTAGGAATGTGAGCACACTAGTCCTCTGGCTGGTATTTCTGCTCATCACTCCTGCCAAGCAGAACATCACCACTGAAGGTAAATCTGCCATTGTCCTTTGCCCAGAACCCCTGAAGATATGCTCATCTGGAAATATCCTTTCTGCAGAGACAAGGTTGAAAGAAGCAAAGCCTTAGGACTCCCTGGCCAGGGAAAAGGATAAGGGTGTCAGTTTTGTTCACCAGCAGTGGCTTCAGAGCCCTGGAACCCTCACAAGATGCCATGGATGGGTGATAAAGGAAGTACATGTGAATGGTTCACCCAGCCAATTGCCAAATGTCCCTTGAAGCCCCACTGTCCCAAACCAAGGCCTTCTATCCTTGTGTGAGGAACTTCCTTAGACATGGTGGCAGGTCCGTGGGCATGGGACTCCCAGAGATGCCGACTTCATAGTCTCAAGACAGGAAGAATCACAAACATTCAAAGTGAGTCCCCAGGGAATGGCACGTGGATGGCCAATGGGCTCCACAAGCAAAGCCCCCTGCTCAGTAAATATTTTTAAAAATTCTCATTTGATGTTTCATACCTATGATAACTAAACATATGGATCAAATTTTCCTTAACACTTCCATGCTTTGAAAACCAAGCAGAAAGATGCCTGGAGGTCCTATTGAGACTATTTTTTCAGATGGTTTGTATTTAATTATGAATATTTTCAGAAACCCCCAAATCCACAAGACCCACCCATCTCAACCATAGTAATAAAAGTTGCTGGCACACAAGCCTCATAGCAAGGGTATTACAGTCCCGGTGTTCCCAACACCCCACGGATCTGGACTCAAATGTTCGTTTAAACTACAGTTTCACTACTTTCCCTTTTCTCTCAAGTTTCTTTAGCTGTTGATTCTAAAGCCGTTTTACAATTTTAACCATAACCCAGAATTCTCACTTCCAAACAGAACATCCCAATTAGTTTTAGCAGCCAGCACGTGCACTTCAAAAGCCATTTCTTTCCAGAAAATAAATTTGTATTTTGAATTCAAAGACCATCAGCGTACAGTGAACGAGATGGTGTCTTACTTCATGGTCACTCTTTATGTTTGACTGTAGTGACACTCTCCTTCAGAGACTCTCCAAGTATGCGCATGTGTCTGTACACTCTAGTGTGCGTGCCTGCAGCATCCACACATGGTGTTCTCATCCTAGGCACTTACGAGGCTCTGCATGTGTGGCACAATCAAGCTGTACCAATGGGACCACAGCACCTTTCATCAAGGACTTCTGAGTATTTTCTGAAGAGTTCTTTCCTGTGAATCTTCCTTTCCTCTGGCTCGCTGTTCTTGGTTCATGAGTGCAGTGTTTTCTTATTTCTCTAGGACACCAATGGTTCTTTTACCAGCAGCCTCCGGACTTTCTGTCCTGCTTCCTTCTGTATGGAGTCTTGTTTTCCACTGGAAGTCTTCTCTTGGGTGCTCATTTCATCCTGATTATCTAGTCATAATTAAAACCAAGGTACTATCACTTACTGGAAGGTGGGGATGAGGCCATTTGTGGGGAGAATGCTGTATGTTTTAACCCCCTCCTTTGTAGGTTAGGTTCAGTAATCCCACTGGAAACAAATACCCAGGGCAGGACAAGAGGACCAACACAGGCTGCAAATGTTGGCAGCTGAAAATTATCTGGGCCCAGCAAGAAGGACCCTGCATCTGACAAGAATGGAGGACTACAGGGAGGAACCAAACACCCGAGAACTTCTTTTAGTAATCATCATTCTCCAATTCCTTCTATCTAACTCCCTAGCCAATCAGTGGCTGGTACTGCTGACAGCTCAGGGGTCGCTTGTGAGTGCAGCTCCTGCTGGCCTCCAGTTCTCTCCTGCTGCTTCCTCTCACCTGCACCCATCATCCTGGCGGGCACTCCCCTTGAATCCAGGTATCGCAAGGTTTCTTCCAAGTACAGCTTTGCATACAACTCTCAGTACATCTGGAAATGACTCTGGCACACTAGAGAGATGATTTTCCAACTGCATCCGAACAGAACGTTCTCAAATACCATTCTTTCAGTCATTCATCCCCTGAAGACCAAGCCATGGATCATTGGGACTGGACATCAGACAAGTTGGGTTTCAATCCCAGAATCTGCTCCTAATTAGTCATGTAAGTTGGAGAGCTGCTGATCCTTGCGTAGCCTTGGATCTTCCTGGGATATGCAGACATTAATGTATACAATTTGAATGCCACATGCCTGGCTGACCTCAAAAGACCACTTAAAGAGGTAGCAGTCCACTGTTGACAAGGAGGTTCAGAATCTGAAACTCCCGCATACGTACGACCACAATGAGAGCGAAGGGAGCCAGGGCTCTCTGTGTACTCTCTCATTCAAAACCAGGGTAATCTGAAGCAAAGAAAGAAATTACGCGATGCTTTTTATTTTTATTTTTAACTTTTAAGAAAGTTACATAAGGTGAGGTGAGAATCACTCTGACTTCACCCCCAAATTAATGGAATTGAAGAAGTCTCAGCCACCAATATTGGCACACAATGCCATGAAACCCAGAGCAAACCTCCTCCCACAACTCTAGCTCTCCCTGGGAGAGCAGAACAAACTGCAGGGCTCTGAAGTTTTCAAATGGGAGCCAAGCCCACCTACAAAATTCATCTCTGATTGTCCACTTCTGATTATCTTGGGACGTTTTCAGATATGGCCACTGGCTGCCTCACCGACGTTAACACAGCAGAAGTGTGCGTTACATAAAGTGGGAGAGCTAGTTCCTCCTCTGCACACTTCCAGGAAGCATGAAGCCTCTGTCGCTAAGGTATCATCCTGCACTCGTGACCAGCCCGCACTGATCTGAAGGCTAGCCCACCTGCAGTGTTCTCTGCTCTGTGCAGTGGGCTGCAGATGACGCATCACACCAAGGCCACCTGTTAGCTGCGGACCTCAGTTCCAGACCCTCAGAAGATTTCTCTGGAAGATCCTTTGGCCAGATATCCAAGCCTCCTCTGCTTAACCTGAGTGTCTTAGTTAGGGTTTCTATTGCTGTGAGGAATACCCTAACCAAAACACAAGATGGGGAGGAAAGGGTTTATTTGGAATAGCTCACTGTTTATCATAGAAGGAAGTCAGGACAGGAACTCAGACAAGGCAGGAACCTGGTGGCAGGCGCTGCTTAGAGGCCATGGCAGGGTGCTGCTTATTGGCTTGCTCCCCAGGGTTGCTTTCTTGTAGAACCCAGGACCACCAGCCCAGGGATGGGCACCACCCACAATGAGCTGTCCACCCCATCAATCACTAATTAAGAGAATGCCTTGCAGCAGGATCTCATGGAAATATTTTCTCAATTGAGGTTCCCTCTTTTCAGATGACCCTAGCTTGTTTCAAGGTGACGTAAGACTACCACCACACCGAGTGGGAGGTAGACTGAGTTGGTAGGCTTCTCCGCTATGTTTCAAGGGGTCAACTCAGACATGAGAGCCAGGAGCCAGCTAGAAGTGGCCATTGCACCAAGGGAGAGGCGACTTTGATAACTGGGAGCTTTTGGAATGACCCTACTCTTTCCTTATTATTATTTTCTTTCTTCCAGGATATCAGATGATAAATAGAAAAACAATTGTCTACAAGTAGTCCTGCATGCAAACTGTCACCCAAAATGCCTAAAAGTGGCTGCTTCAAAATATGTTATCTGCTGTTAAAATGTGTTTCCCATTCTTGCTTTGCGCTCAGCCTATATTGAGCAATTCCATGTCGAGCTCCAAAGTGAAGGGTGTTGTGTTGGTGGCCAGGAGGCAGGTGAGGCTGGCAAATGGAGCCTCCCAGGGAGAAAAGTCACCCTGTGGAGAAGACACTACAAAGCTGATTGGCTAATTAGGACTTCAAGATTGTAGAAAGTTGGAATGTTAACAGATCCAGAGCCGAACTGTGTTGGGCTATCCTCAGTCTCCTTAGGCTGTTAATTGCCAACGTCTGTGTCTAAAATCTTTTTAATTGCCAGATTAAGCCTTTGGAATATATTAACTTAGCACACCACTAATTTCCACCAACTAACAAGATGCACATGTCATCAAAGAGCATCTGAGGCCTATAGCAGATATTCCCCTGCTTCTTCTAGCCTGTCTGCTGCACGTTCACACCGATGTATTTGAAAAATGCCCTTAGAGTTTCTTTTATTCTGAGGCTATAAAAGTTCATGTGATCACTTCCACACTGGAACTTGGGCCACCTAAACTCAGGTTTCCATCGGTGGTTACAGGTATTTGACTCAGAATAAGCTCTTGTCCTCTTTGCAGTGAGAACTGTGTCCTGCAAGGACAGTTCTGTCCTCCATCTGATCCTCCAGCCTTTCAGCCCAGCATGATAACTATGTCTGGATCCCAAACACATGATGGGTTTCACTGGCACCTGTGATCCCAAACTGAGCAAAACAGGAGAAGCAGTGGTTTCTCTCCTGGAGGGAAGACGATCCGGGAGCTTTTACAAAGCCTCAGAAACCAAGATGGGGACCTGGATAGAGGATTTTAGGTCACAGCTGGAGTCCTGAAGCTTACCAGCAGAGTGTGTACAGGTCTGTGTGTGTGTGTGTGCATGACATGGAAGCACAGGACAGGCAAAGAGGAAGATGTCAGGTCCCTGTAAGAATTAACTCAGAAGGAAGGCCTATTATGGAAAAGATCAGTTCCCATGGATGAAATAAGCCAATTCTTAGATAGAATCCAGTCCAGAACAGCTCTCTGCACCCACTCTGAGCTCAGAAGGCTGACCTGGGGCTGTGGTGGATCATCATATACAAGGTAGTCATCTCAGGCCATCCTCAAGCTAGGGCATGGAACTGTAGCCCTCAGAGATGTTGAGGAACCCAGTTTTCCTAGTGGTCATCGTTGTATGGCTTCTTTCTCAGAATTGTTGGCAACTGTATCTCCATGTCCTCACTGGCCCACAAACTCCTTGGTAGAAGGACCTAGAAGCTTTCATTAGTACTCATGTTTCCCTAGCAAGTAGCCTGGTGAGTGGCTGGCTGCAAGTTTGAATTCATAATTTCTTACCCCTTATGCTTTGCTCAAGTCAGACCCAGCTTCATGTAGTCAGACCAGTGTTACCCTCTGGAACAATTTATTCTGCTTGATTATAACATCATGTTCACCAACCAAAGAAAAAGGAAATTTAAGGACCAGTCATTTGACGGTAGTTGAGGACGCCGGCGAATAAACAGTCCATTCAATAAGTACAGTGTGTGGATGGCTAGCACCACAGGTTATCACTCATCTGACGTCAGAGTAGCAATCGGCACTCCATTATCTTCTTACTGTATGATTCAACTTTACAAACCATCGGCAGATGTGGAGCTGTCACAGGGAACTCAGAGCAGTGTGTCCACACTGTGGGCCACCAGTGATGCCAATTCTCACAGTCAGATCTTCCACACAAAGTCTTCCCCTCTGCTTGCTGCTGCAGCTCTGCTGTATTTTCCCCCATCCCGTCTGGCATCCAGCCTGTTGTTCCAGGCTCTGCAGACCCCAGAAGCTTAACACAATTGCACAGTTGCCTTTCTCTGTCGAGCTCTGGGGAATTGGAGACCACCATGCCACCTAGAAAGACTCAAGCTCCCTCTGTGCGGGGAAGAAATGCATGCCATCATGTCCTACTGACTCTGAAGAAGCTTCCTGAACTTTCCCACTGACACTCTGCTTTCCTCAAAAAAATTTTACAAGGCCTTGAGTATTTTACAGGCATATAAAACAGGCATAAAAAATGAAATGTTGAGTGGTAATAAATGTGTTTTAAAGCAATTATTTGTATATATAACTTTGCCATTTATTAAGGACAAAAGCAAATTTGCAAACTAATAAGTTTTGCTTGTCACTTGTACATAAGGAACCAAATCTTGGCTGAATTGTTGCTTCCATAAGACACAGGACAGGAGAGATCCAAGATGGCTGCCATGAGAGGACACTGTGTCTGAGGAGTAGGACAGCAGAAACAACTCAGCGACCAGGAGACTGAACTCTGGGACCTAAAACACCAGCATTTGTGATTGCCGGGTGAGCGGAACTCCTACGGTGAGAAAATCAAGTGGGAAAACCCTAGGGACACCCAGTTATTCCCTGGAAAAATCTCCGGGTGATCAGCAGCGCACAGCTCTGATCTGAAGGAGCAGCTGCGCTGGTCGCCCATATCTGCCATAATAGACTGGATCACACAGTCTCGCGGGCAGTCTGAGGAGGAACCGGGCACCATTTTCACTAACCTGCACACTGCGAGCGCACACTGCACCCGGGTTCTGCTTCAACCCACGGGTGTACGGCAGGCACACACCAATCCCCGGATCTGCCCCAGACTGAGAGGGTCGGGGGACCGTTTTGACCAGTCTGCACACTGCGGGCGCACACCGCACGCTTCTGCCAGCAAAACCTCAGTCCGTGTGTGAGTCTGCGGGCAAGTCGGGCAAGGACCCGAGTTCTGCTTCAACCCGCGGGTGTACGGCAGGCACACACCAATCACCAGAACCACCGCAGACTGAGAAGGTCCGGAGACCGTCTTGACCAGACTACACACTGAGGGCGAACACTGCACGCATCCACCAGCAAAAACCTCAGTCTGTGTGTGTGTCCATGGGCCAGAGAGAGAAGGCCTCAGCCACCATTTCAGACAGCCCTGCATACAGTGGATGCACACCAACCCAAACCCACTGTGTGTGCCCCAAATATCATCTCAGACCATGCTGCACAGCCCCTGGCCCAGAAGGGAGCACCAAATCTCCATTCCAGGGGAGAGCCCTTAGCAGCAAGCCCAGGGCGGAGCACACAGTCCCCAGCTGACATCTCAAACCTGGACACTCAGAATCTAGCACAGAATGACGAGTAAGGCCTCCACACCAGAGAGGTGACCAGCCTGCAGTACTCACAGCTTCTAGCACAGAGCACGAAGCCGGGCACACAGAGCCCACAATAGAGTTCAACTGAGACAACAACAGACACTAACAAACCACCGGAAATCCCTGATCTTCTTGAAGAATACTCCTGACACAAGAGATTGACAGTTCCAGTCTGAAGTTCAGCCTTAAAGCACAAACAGCTCGTTGATTATATATAAACAAATGCCCAGAAATCGACGAAAGAACTCACCCAACAAAAATCAGGACACCATGGCCCCACCAGAAACACCCAAAAGCAGGGGAGATTTTAATTCAGAGGAGACACAGGAAAATTATGTTAAAGCTTTGATTATGCAGATATTGGAGGAACAAGAGGAGAGACAAAAAGAGGAAATGAACAAGGCCCTCAAAGAAATGGAAAAGAAATTAACTGCCTGCATAAAGGAACAATCAGATAGACAGAGAAGAAACAACCAAAATAGGAGACACAGTCAATCAGTTGAAGGAAACGGTACAAAGC
>JAQQSO010002311.1:0-14478 GCA_028658305.1 Pachyuromys duprasi | reverse complement strand
AAAAAAAAAAAAAAAACTTCAAGTCTCTGAAAAAAGAAATTGAAGAAGATATCAGAAGATGCAAAATCTTCCATACTCATTGATCGGTAGGATTAACATAATGAAAATGGTCATCCTTCCAAAAGCAATCTACAGATTCAATGCAATTCCCATCAAAATACCAATACAATTCTTTACAGACCTTGAAAAAAAAACAATTCTCAATTTCATGTGGAAAAACAAAACCCAGAATTTCCAAAATAATCCTATACAGACAATCTTCTGGAGATATTTCCATTCCTGATCTCAAGCTGTACTACAGAGCAATAGTAGTAAAAACTACATGGTAGTAGCATAGAAACAGAACGGTGGATCAACAGAATTGAAGACCTAGAAATAAACCCACACACCTATGAAGACTTGATTTTTGACAAAGAAGCCAAAACCATACAATGGAAAAAAGCCAGCATCTTCAACAAATGATACTGGTCTGACTGGATGTTGACATCTAGAAAAATGCAAATAGATTCAAATTTATCACCCTGCACAAAACTAAAGTTCAAGTGGATCAAAGACCTTAACATAAAACCAGACACACTAAACCTCTTAGAGGAAAATGTGGGGAAGGACCTTGACCTCATTGGCACAGGAGACAACTTCCTGAACAGAATACCAACAGCACAGGCTCTAAGATCAACAATCAATAAATGGGACCTGATGAAACTGAAAATTTTCTGTAAAGCAATAGACATTGCTATTTGAACAAAATGACAGCCGACAGACTGGGAAAGGAAATTCACCAACGCACTATCTGACAGAGAACTAATATCTAATATATATAAAGAACTGAAGAAGCTAAACACCAACAAACCAAGTAATCTAATTTTAAAAATGGTGTACAGAGGTAAACAGAATTCTCAACAGAGGAATATCAAATGGCCAAGAAACATTTAAAGAAATGCTCAATGTCCTTAGTCATCGGGGAGATGCAAATCAAAACAATCCTGAGGTTTCATCTTATACCCCACATAATGGCTAAGACAAAAACTCAAGTGGCAACACATGCTAGAGAGGATGTGGAGAAAGGGGAACCCTATTCCATTGCTGATAGGAATGCAAACTTGTACAACCACTTTGGAAATCTCTCTGGTGCTTTCTCAGTCAATTAGGAATAGTGCTTCCTTAAGATCCAGCTATTTCACACCTAGGCATATATCTAAAAGATGTTCAAGTACACAACAAAGACATTTGCTCAGCAATGTTCATGGCAGCTTTATTTGTAAAAGCCAGAATCTGGAAACAACCCTGTTGTCCCTCAACTGAGGAATGTATATAGAAATTGTGGAACATTTACACAATGGAATATTACTCATCAATTAAAAACAAGTAAATCATGAAATTTGCAGACAAATGGTGGGAACTAAAAAGGATCATCCTGAGTGAGGTATCCCAGAAGCAGAAAAACACACATGGTATATACTCACTTATAAGTGGATGTTAGATGTATACTATAGGTTAAACATTCTAAAATCTGTACACCTAAAGAAGCTAAGCAAAAAGGATGACCTTGGGTAAGATGATCAATCCTCATTCAGAAAGACAAATGGATGGACATCAGATGAAAGAGAAAACAGAGAACAGAACAGGAGCTTACCACTGAGGGTCTTTGAATGACTCTCCCCAGCAAGGTATCCAAGCAGATACTGATCCTTTAGCCAAAGTTTTTGCAGAGTGCAGGGAATCTTATGAAAGAAGGTATGGATAGAAAGACCTGGATGGGACAGAAGCCCCACAAGGAGAGAACCGAAAGTGCTGGGCAAAGAGATCTTTTCTGAGACTGATACTCCAACTAAGGACCATGCATGGAGATAACCTAGAACCCCTGCACAACTGTAGCCCACAGCAGCTCACTCTCCAAGTGGGTTTCCTAGTAATGGGAACAGGGACTGTCTCTGACTTGGTGGCTGGCTCTTTGATCACCTTTCTCATATAGGGGAGAAGCCTTTCCAGCCCACAGAAGAAGACAATGCAGCCAGTCCTGATGAGACCTGATAGGCTAGTGTCAGAGGGAAGGGGAGGAGGACCTCCCCTATCAGTGGCGTTGGAGAGGGGCGTGGGAGGAGATGAGGGAGGGCAGTTGGGATTGGGGATGAGTGAGGAGGCTATAACTGGGATACAAAGTGAATAAATTGTAATTAATAATAAATAAATACATTTTTATCAAAGAATAAAAGCTCTCAGTAATATGGCATAATATCACATATCTCTTTTTTCCTTCATCATTTCTTTTCACATATGATATATCTGATTACACATTATCCTCCCTCTACTCTGGCCAGCTCCTCCCCACATATCCTTCCTGTCAACCCCCTTCTGTCTCTCCCAAGGAAACAAATACAATAAATTATAACAATATAAACAAAAAGCTGACACATCAGAATTTGACAAAGAAACAAATAAAAAGATTCTGTTGGTATAATGTTCTTTTGGAATGTATACACCTTACCCTTGTTCATTCAAATGCTGATTTCTCTCCCCCACTCTCTGGTTTCAATCTGGACATTGCATTGTGATACTTATTCTAAGCCTCACCTGTCTCTAGTCTGTGTAAACGGGCCAAAATAAAACAACCAGACAGTGTTGAGGAATGGAGAGGAAGGAGTAGGCAGAAGAGGTGAGGAGCCGGAAGACAGGAAGGAGTGGGAGGCATAGGAGGGGGAATGGTAGGAGGAGAAGCTGGGAGAGAGAGGTTGGAGGAGAGGTTCTGGAAAGACGTGGAGAATGAACCTAATCTAAGATTTCACAAAAAACAAGTATAATGGGTAAATATAAATGTTAGGAAACTATGAAGGCCTGGCGGTTTAGGATGCAGTAACTATTACCCAGCATTGTGTTCATTGTGTGGTGTTTTGGTTATACAGCTGTTTAGGATTAACAGCAGATTTACTAAAAGATAATTATTAGTAAATATTAAACACTAATACAATAAGATTCCAACAGAAGACAAAAGAGAGACCCACTCATTTGCACCCTTAGAAATCCCTTTAAAGAAACACAATACAGGAAGCTATAATATATACATAATGGACGTGTATGTTAAAAATAAATGGTGGAACACACCTGTAAGCCCAGCCCTCAGGAGGCAGAGTCAGGTGCTATGTCTGCATTCTAGGACAGTCTGTTTTACAGAGTGTGTTGAGTTTCAGGACAGCGAAAGCTATACACAGAGAAATCCTGTATGGAAAAATCAATATGTATATATTTATTATAAATCATTACAAGCTGCAGCTTGGACTCACACCCCTACCACCACCACCAAAGTGGTGAGAGCTGAGAGCCTTGTGCTCAGGTTAGTTGGGTCATTTAAAGATTCTGGTCCCTCCCAGCATGTCCAAGGCAGGGGCGATTCCTACCTGGCAAGCATGTATTGGTTGAAACATTGCAATTTGAATTGATTGGCTATCGGAAGGTCTCCAAACCATTAATCCCTCCCTAGGGGGATGGACCAGTTTCCTAGCAACTGTATCTCTAGTGTGTGGGTAAAGAATGCGGTAAGGCGAGTTCTTCCCCTCAGAGCATTACTGGACCTCCCCACCCAACTAGTTTAGGCCTTAAGCACTAATAAATAGCCACCTTTAATCTTTTGGTCTCTCATTGTATTTATTTTCATTCAATTCTAGAAAGCCTTTATTTTTTTCTTAATTTTTGTTTTTACCTATTTTTCATTCAGTAGTGAGTTGTTCACTTTCCATGAGTTTGAAAACCTTCTGTTATTTCTAATAACAAATTTTAATCTGTTTTATGTCTGAGTATATGATCAATTTTGTAGAAAGTTCCATGGGGCAATGAAAAGAAAGTATATTATTTTATGCTTGGGTGAAACGTTCTGTAAATATCTTTTGGGTCCATTAGGTTTGGAACTACAGGTAGCTCCAGTATTCCTCTGTTCAGATTTCGTGTGGAAGATTCATATACTGGTGAGAGAGGAGTACTTAAGTCCCCTATTACCAATATGTACAAGTCAATACATGATGTAAGCCGTAATAGTGTTTATTTTATGAACTTTGGTGTCCTTGTATTTGGTGCGTAAATGATAAGTATTACAACGTCCTCTAGCTGGATTTTCCTTTTGATGAGCATAGAGTATCCTTCCCATTCTCTTCTGATCGGTTTTGTTTTGAAGTCTGTTTTGTCGGATATTAAAGTGCCTGCGCCAGGTTGCTTATTGCTTCTATTTTCTTGGAATATCACTTTCCATTTTTTCCTAGAGATGATATCTATCCTTAATGTTGAAGTGTGTTTCTTGAATGCAGCAGATCCTGTTTCTTGGGTCCATTATGTTAGTCTGTGTCTTTTCATTGTTTAATTGAGACCATTGATCTTGTGAAATATGAATGTGCCCTGTTTATTGATGACTGTTATTCTATAGTTGTTGCTGTTGCTGTTGCTGTTTTTGTTATTGATGTGGTGGTGGTGGTTTGCATTTCTGTATCTGTTTGTTTCTTTCCTTTTATTTGCTAGTGTCTAGGCATCTGAGCTTGTGAAGATTGTCATTTAGGTGTTGATATCTGGTCTTGTCTTTGTTGGATAGGTGTTCTGTTTCTTGCTTTCTGCTGTCATATCTGGTTCTCAGGAGAGTGTGGTTCTCAGGTCGTGCCTGGTAAGAAATTCATTTGAAATTCTGTTACTGTAGATTACCATTAAAATGTGATTGTAAGTATTGAGCGCTGATAGTTGGAAATGGGGAAGGGCCAGGAGTAAGGGGTTTCCATGGGAACAAAGAAAGTAGGATATTCCACTAGAATTTGCTTAGTCCTCCGGGGATGACAGAAGAAGTAAACAGAGTCCACAAAAAGTAGTCTACTAGAGTTGGGGATGAGACTGGGGGATTAGTGCTGAAAAGCAGGGAGAGTGAAGATCTGGAGCTTGCCTACCTGCTTTGTTGACCTATTTGCTTCTCTGTAAGGCTTGGTTGCTGTGTTGCCAGGAAATTCCTGTTGAATTTTGGGGCTGGGATAACAGGATGAGTGAGAAGTCTTGTGTGGATCCCCTGGAGAAGGGAGCAGAGGGGAGGTGGAGGCTGCAGCTGGGGGAGGTGGGGAGGAGGATCTGCTACAGAGCTGAGGATAAGACTGGGGGATTGAATATGGAGTGGTAGAAGTGAAGGTCTGCAATTAGCCTACTTGTTTCCCTAGCCTGATTCCTAATCACTTATTTTTAAATATGAGAAAATGAGACTTAGGAACTAAGTGACTTGCTTTGGTTACAAAACCAGTGCCACAATTTCAGTAAATTTTGTAACCAAAGCAGTGAACTCTTAATGACTCTCAGTGCTTACATAAACTTAAAAAAACTCTCTGCCTGAGGGTTCAATAGGTGAAGGCATTTGAAGCAAGCCTGACTACCCCTGTTTGGTTCAAGAGCCCATCTACACGGTTGGAGAAAACAAATTCCCACAAGTTGCATTTAGACTTGTATATGTAGGCTATGATACTCATGAGCCTATATACATGCATATGTTCAAAGCTATCCATAAGCAAAAATAAATATATGTATTTAATTTTTTCTTATGAAGTTTTATAATATTGATGTTGCATGTTATTTTAATGTATGCCCTCATGAATAGAAAATCATACCATTTTAAACATTTAAAACTATATATAATAATGCTATATAATACTTATAATATCCTTTTTGTGTGTATGTTTGGATTATATTTACAATAATGACTTATAATAAACCAAATAGGTGTATGTATAAAATAGGATATTATTTAGCTTTAAAATTAAGAATATTCTGACATATGAATAAAACTTGAAGACATTGTGCTAAGTGAAATAAGCCATTAAATGAAATGTGAAAAATTCAGTGCCATTCTATCTAAATGAAGTATATAAACTAGTCAAATATATAGAAATAAATAGAATAGCCATTTCCATGTACTAGAGTGCAGAGAATGCAGAGATCATGCTTAATTGGTACACATTGTTAGTTTCAGAGAAGAACATTTTGAAACACCGATGAGCATGAATGTGATGTCATCATGCTAGACAGAAAATGGACAAATGGTAAATTTGTTGTCACATGTGTTTTACCATAAGCAAAATGTCTGAACAACGATGAAACAAATGTTATAAAAATTGTTAACATATTTATAGATGTTTTCTCTTTCATTTACTAGTTTTTAAGCATTATTTCTGTATATTTTTCAAGTGTTATATGAATGTTTCACATCTGGAGTGATGTGTTCCAGGCTTATAATCAATGGAGACCCATAATACCCTGTCCAGCTTGATCTTTTAGATGAAAGAATGTTACTTAAACAAGGTGTGGAGAATTCGAATGCTGAGGCAGGGGATTGCTATCCAGGACATTCATTGATCTGGTAAGCTAGTTTCACAGTCAGTAAACAATCACCCTGAGGTTTTAAGGGAACATTATGAATTAAGATATAGTATAGAACAGGATCAACATAGTGAGTTTGGAAACTTCAGAATGCAAAACAACCTCAAATCAAGTAAAGCAGTACATCACATTGATTTCAGTTATCCAACACTTACTAACAAGGATGAGGCAAACTTCATATAGGATCAGGACTTAGCAACATATCAGGGACTCACATCTGTTCAAAATCAAAATGTATAAAACTGCCCCAAACTATGACAAGATGTTTAGGGAAGAATACGTAGTTCCCAGAGAAAGCCAAAAGCAAAGCACACTTTAATGAGGAAAACCAGCTCCACACTTTCTGAGTTAATGTATTTGAATTTATGAATCTTTAGCTTGGTTTGGGGCTTTTTCAATAGCTCAGTCTGCAATTAAAAGGTATCCTTTTCTGAAGCAAAATGTCATGATAAAAAAAAAATCTGCCTTCATGTTAATTAAATTATCTTCCCTCTAGGCCATTGAATTTCATCGGAAAGTTGACTTCAATAAATATTCTGCAGAAAAGGCAACACTAATTAGCTGAAAACCATGGTCCTAAAGTCACATGCACAGGTTTTGTGAATAACTACAGCATTAGTGCCTCAGGTATGATCACCCTCAAAGTCCTCTTCAGTTGTAAATTTTATAGTTTAGAATTGCTGACTTAGAGTGCAGAACAAATAGAACTCTGTTAGCTTATTTCTAATTTCATCAAGTGCAGCAGATTTGTTTCTTTTCCAAGTACACTTGATTGACACAGTAATATATACTGTGTTTTAAGGTCATGTAGATAAAATTCAGTTTTATGACCAATGTCCAGATTTTAAGAAATAATTTGAGTATCAAATATAAAATAATTTATATCTTTCAATCTAGATTATTTATTAATTATATTATTCCTCAGGTAAGAAGAAAATCTTTGGTAAATATATCAAAGCAAATTTTCATTGTTAATTCCCCCAATTAGAAAACAACAAGGAACTAAGCTTTCTTTTTTTTTTTTTTTTCAAACACTGCTAGATGTAGAACATCTAAAGAGTAAACGAGGCACTTTTATGTCTAATCATAGAGATTATACTTTAGGAAAAAGAGAACCTCTATAGAAATAGGAAAGACACAGACAGCATGCAGGATGTAATCTGTGAAAATAGCATCATTTGTCCAATGAGGAAGCCTGGCAAAATCAGTGCAGACTGGTAACCATGAAAAACTCACAGTGGCTTAGAAATGTACTCTCCTTTGGGGATATATAAACACTCATGACATAAAATATTTAAAAGAGAAAACAATTTAAAAACAGGCCTGGATATGTGGGAAGGAGTAAGACAGGTTGAATGTATTTCATTCTGAAACCAAGGCTCCAGTTGGCTGAAAATGGAAGACATGATTAAAACAATAAACTTTTTAACAACACCAATTACTTCTAGTATCACTTTGCTGTTGTGAGGCAAAGGACACAGATGTTGACACATTTGACTTCTGATTAATCAAATAGAACTTTCTATAAAGTTATTTCATCTTATGGAATCTGCTTTGTCAACTTTTACTTATGTATTTTTATTTATTTAAATAGATTATCTTTAGGGCTGCTTCTCACCCAAAATATTTATGAGTTCAGCCCTGGCAGGACTTCATAAAGCAAGAAAATATCATGCATGCAAGACTTTCACACCCTGCTTGAAGTAGACAGAAAAGGCAATACTGTGATATATCTGCTTTGAAAAGAAAATAAGGAGATCAGAAACAAATTGACAGGTGACGGGTGGTTTACACATTCTCTCTTATCTTTGTTATTTAAAATCTATTCTTCTTTCTTAAACTATCTTTCAGTTCAGAATCAACATGTCACCTTTCATCATTGTGTACACTTAATTAAACTTAGCTTGTTGTTTAGCTCCAGACAAAAGTCACAGCACAAGAAACCTAAGACAATGACATAGCAATAATCTAAGAATGTATTAATCAGAAGACACAAAACTCTATCAAAGTTTGATGAGTTTTTGTGAAGTACTGCATGGGACTAAGCCAAATTCCTTGTCCGTTGTACCTTTGGAAATCCAGATAGTCTAATGTAGGTAGGCGAGTAAGAATTGTGCTTCAAAATGGGCACACACAATTTAAATCAGAGATTGCCTGCACCTTTTCCCTATATCTTAAACACTTTTAATAGTTAAAATTCTGGTCATAATGGCTTTCTAGTGTGCTTGTCACTACCTTGAAAATAACAGTTAAAAGGATCCTAGAATTAAATGCTCTTTTTAAAAATAAAACATTAATTTTTATTATTTTTCTCACTAATTTTTAATACTTTTCAAAATATGAGTGTCAGGAATCGAATACTTGATTGTACATTCTATATTAGAGATTCTTAGTTTATTTTTTACTTGTTAAAATGACCTTTTATTCCTCATGTAATAAATCCTAATAACTGTTTTCCCTCCCTCTATTCCTCCTCTCCAACCTGGATCTACCTCTTTCTGTCTCTCATTAGAAAACAAATAGGCTTCTAATGGATAACAATAAAATAAAACAACACATAAGTCAATCTAATATATCAGACTAGGAAAAAGAAAAGAAAAGAAAAGAAAAGAAAAAGAAGGAAAAGAGCCCAAGAAAAATACACAAGAAATGGTTGTAGACTTAGAGATCCACTAGTTTATACATTCAGAAATTCTATAAAAACATGAAAGTGGAAGGCATAATATATATGCTAGGCATACATGTAGGCTACAAAAATAGAAAAATACATATCTATATAAATAAATAATAAACAAAGCCTTGACGCACCATTATGAGACAAGAAACCTCCAGTGCTACCCACTAAGTTCATTTTCTGTTGGCCATCTACTTCTGGGTATGCATGCAGCCTAGCCTTAAAAGTTGTTTCCAAAGTGAGACTCCTTTGGAGAAAACCAAATTTGCATTTGCAAGTGGTTGTTAATTGGAGATAGCATCTGTGTGAGGGTTGGTGACATGAGTCCACTTCAGTTTACAACTCTCGGACCCATCTAGTACAGACCTGTGTTTCATGCTGTCTCGGTCTCTCTGAGAGTTAAAATGAGAATTGATCGTGGTGATTCAGAGGGCCTTGTTTTCTTGGTGGCCACCATGACCTCTTGCTCTTACACTCTTTCCACCTTCTCTTCTCCAGGATTTTCTCTGTGCTGAGACAGAGATTTAATGAGAACATCTTTTTAGAGCTAAGTGTTCCAAGGTTTCTCACTCTCGGCATAACATCTGTCTGTTTCCATTTGCTTCAGGAGGAAGTTTCTCTGACAACAGCTGAGCAAGGCGCTCTTCTATGAGTATAGCAGAATGTCATTAAAAATTATTTCATTTTTTCTATTTGCTTGTTCATTTTTTATTGGTTTTACCAGAGTTCTCTGGTCTATCTAGTCTCAGGTTGCTGATCACAAAAGCAGTGTCTAATATGGGTTTCTTCTCATGGAGTGGGTCTTCAGTCAAATCAGATATTGGTTGGTTGCTCCCATAAACATTGTGCTACCATTGTACTAACATATCTTGAAAAAAGGACAATATTGTAGATCAAAGAGTTTGTGGTTGGTTGGTGTTTTTGTTTCTCTTTTGGTAGCCTGCAGAGTACCTGTCTGTACCAAATCCACTAGCATGAAAGATGAAGGCTCTAGATGGGCACCAATTTGCCTTCTTCATGATCAATGAGTTGTGTAGGTGTTGTCTTCAGCAGTGAGCTTTTACAGTCAGTTTGTAGAGAGCTACCTATGATCATGGAAACAACCTGGGTCCTTTGACGATTCCATAAGTCCTCTTTAGCAAAAAAAAAAAAAAAAAACAAAAACAAAATTAAATTTACCCAAAATCTGCTACTGGAAGCTTCATGTGGTGATAAGAGATGTTCACTTTTGGTTTAGTCTCCTGAATTATTTGGCAATTTTGTTTAGATCACCTTCACAAATGCATATATTTTACACAGTTTCAACTATATTAGGTTTCCCTACCACCTCCAAAATGGCATAAATTTTAACTGTCTCTCCCTCTGTACCCTCCTTCAACTCCCTCTTTTCTCTCCTCCCCACTAGAGCCTTGCATTTCAATTTAGACATCAATACATAATTATCCAATTTCCTTTTTTGGGGTGGGGGGGCTCTGTCCCTCCTAGTTACTTACTGTATCTATACCTACCATCTATGGCATGATTATAGCATGAATATTATTGACTTAGTAGCTAATAATTACATGTAAACAAATACATACCATATTTGGTTTGCTGGGTCTGGATTACCTCACTCAGGATGATTTTTTTTTCTATGTCTATCCATTTACCTATGAATGTTCTGATGACATTTTAAAAAAATGGTTGAGTAATTCTCTTTTAGGTAAATGTACCAAGTTTTTATCCATTCTTCTGTTGAGGGACATCTCGATTATTTCCCATTTCTGTCTGTTTTGGGTAGAACAGCAATGCACATGGTTGAGCAAGTGTCTCTTGATAAATAATTGGATATATTTATATTCTAAGGGTCATACAGTTGGATCATGTGGTAGATCAGTTTCTATTTCTTTGAAAAATTACCATGCTGGTTTTTATACTGTCTGCAGATGTTTGTGCTGCCACAGCAACGGATGAGTGTTCTCCTTACTTAATGTCCTCACCAGTACAAACTGTCACTTCTTTTGCTGATCTTGGCTGTTCTGACACGTATAAGATGAAATTGCAAAGTGGTTTTGACTTGCACTTCTGTGATGGCTAAGGATGGTGTAGAGTTCTTTAAATGTTTCTTAGCCATTTGAGTTTCTTTTTTTGAAAATTCTTTTTGGATCTGTAACCCTTCTCAAATTTCTTGATATTTAATTCAGTTTATTGATATGTAGTTTTTTATTTTTTAATATATTTTGGATATTAAGTCTCTAACGATATATAGTTTATAATTTTTTTAATTATATAGGCTGTTTCCTTATCTAAATGACAGTGTCCTTTGCAGTATAAAATCATTTCAGCTTCATGAGGTCCTGTTTATTAGTTGTTCACCTTACTGCTTGTGTTAATTGTGTTTTGTTCAGAAAGTCTTTCCTTGTTCAAATGAGTTCAAGGCTATTCCCCACTTTCTCTTCTAACAGGTTCTGGTCTTATTTTGAGGTCTTTGATCCATTTAGAGTTGAATTTTAGGCAGGGTGGTAAGTATGGATCTATTTAGATTCTTCTGCATGTAGCCATCATTATTTTGCTGCACCATTTGTTGTAGATTCTGTCTTCTTCCCCAGTGTGTATTTCTGGATTCTTTACCAAAAATCAGGTATCCATCGGTATATGGATTTCTGGGTGGCTCTCCAATTCAGTTCCACTAATCAACATGTCTCTTTTTAAGCCAGTACCATTTTTTTTTTATTACTATAGTTCTATAGAATAATTTGAGACTGAGATTGGTGTTACCTCTAGCTGTTCTTTCATTATTCCAGACTGTTATAACAATTGTTAGTGTTTTGTGTTTCCACATGAAGCTGAAAATTGTCCTTTCAATATAAATGAATTGTGTTAGAGTTTTGATGGAGAGTACATTGAATTTGTAGATTGTTTTTAGTAGGATGACCATTTTTCCTATGTTAATAGAGTCAATCTATGACCATGTGAGATTTTTTTTCAGTCTTCTACTATCATCTTCAATTTCTTTCTCCACTGTCTTTTTTTTTTTATCATGCAAGTATAGACTTTTACTTTTGTAACCATACTTTATCTGGAGTTCCTAATGTCTCTTTCTCCCTTCTCCACCCCAATCCTTTCCAATACCCCAACACCAGGTAGAAAAGAGAGAAGATTAACAGGGCTAGGGGATGTGGACTTTTTTAGAAGTAGTTCTTTGGGGTGATTTCACTCTTTGTAGTCAGGACACCAGCATTCCAGTAAAGCAGCAAACCAGCAATCTAGCAATAGCAAGAGCAGCAACAAGGTCCAGCAACTGCAGCAGCACGATTCAGTAGAAATGGCACAAAGAATTCCCTGGAGCTATTCTCTCTAGGTATAAAAGGAAGCTGAGTTATCTCTCTCTGTGTCTCTGGGCTCCTTTTTAAACCTTCTGAAAGTCCACACGAGAATGTTTTTCGATGGCCAAAACAACGCCCCCCCGCATGAGGCTGTTTCCTGTTGACAAGGATTATGCACCCTTTCATGAGGTTGTTTATCAGCTGACAAAGATCACATACCTTTCACCAGGCTGCTACCAGCTATGGACAAAGCATTTCACCATCCCATACTTGGGACTACAAAAAGAATATATCTACACAACACAACCAAAACTTCTACACATACAAGTATTTCAATTGCTGAGTTACCCCAAGGTATTTTACATAATTGGGGCTACTGTGAAGATGTTTCCTCAATTTCGTTTTCCCTCCATTTATCTTCTGTAGAGAAAAGTCTGCTGAGTTTTGTGAGTTAACATTGTATTAACTACAATGCTGCAAGTAATGCCCTGTTGAAATTTTAGGGTTACTTATGTATATTACAATATCATACGCTAATAAAGATACTTTGACTTCTTCCTTTCCAATTTGAATCCCACTGATCTCTTTTGGTTGCCTTATTGCTCAAGCTAAGACTTTCAAGTACTATATTAAATAGGTTTGAAGAGAATGGAAAACGTTGTCTTGGTTTTAATTTTTATAGAATTGCTTTGAATTTCTCTGCATTTACATTGCCTTTGACTATGGGCTTGTTGTCAATTACCTTTATTAAAACCCACCTTATCATGTGGATAATTATATATATAATAAACATATATTATTTATGAAAATAGATTATTTTATCATAAATATATCCTAATTACAGTTAATCTTCCCAATTCCTCTTCACTTCCCCTCCCATACAAATCCATTCCTTTTCTTTCTCTCATTAGAAAAAAAATGTGCTTCTAAGAGAACACATCAAAACAACAAAATAAAATACAATAAGATAAAACAAAACCATTACACCGAAGCTGGTTAAGGCAAACCTAAAGAAGGAAAAGAGCCCAAGAGAAGGCACTAAAATCAGAGACATACTTATTCATATTCTTGTGAGTCTCATAAATAATAATAAATAGATATCTACGACATACACACATGGACTTGGTCCCTGCAGGACCTCTGCTCGCTGCTTCTGTCTGTGAGTTCATATGACCTTGTTATGCCCGGTTCATGAGATCCCCAAAGACCACCAGGAATCAACTCTGCTGAAAAACACATGAGGATTTATTGGACACAAGCTTGAGCCCAGGTCACAAAACTTCCTGTGGAAGCAGGAGAGGAATGTGTCAGGGCAGTCTAGGGGAACAAGGTTTTAAAAGGGAAAACTCCAAGCAGGGAGTTACATGCCTTGGTGTTATGTGATTGGGTAAGGGAAATTGACTTTTAAAATGATTGGTTTACTTTAGTCACCAAGTCCATAAATGGTTCTGGCATGGCCATGTGGGCCAATTTCCTAGCAACTGTATCTCTAGTGGGCAGGAAAAGAATGTGGTAAGGCTGGTTCCTCCACACAGGTGGCTGGACATGTCTCCACCTGGCTGGCCTTCATTCAGGCCCATGCTTTAAACTCTAAGCCAATACCCAAAATAAGTAATTTTTAATTCTTTGGGTTCTCAAGTTTTGCCAAGTTGATTTAGCAGGACTTGTTATACTTGCATTCTTCATCCTCTCTGGCTCTGATACCTTTTTTGCCTCCTCTTCTGCAGGGTTTTCTGACATGTGAGAAAAGCGGTTTGATGGAGACATTCTGTTTAGAGCAGGGTTCCTTAAACTTTTTAAAGTGGGGGCCAGATCATGGTCCCTCAGAGAGCTGGAGGGCCGGACTATATGAACTACTAATTCCTACCCACACTGCACATATCTTTTATAAATAAAATGAAGAACATTTATAAATAAACAGATCACGTACCAGTATTTCAATGGGAACTGTGGGCCTGCTTTTGGCTATATATATATACACAGTGTATAAACCCCCATTAGTCCCTGATGTGAACACTTACCCCTTGCAGGCTTTTCTAAGCAGACCAGCTCAGTCCCTGATAGTTCAGGTATATCTCCCTATATAACGCCCAAATTGATATGTTCGGAATCAGC
>JAQQSO010002310.1:0-14478 GCA_028658305.1 Pachyuromys duprasi | reverse complement strand
TAATCTATCTTTAGAGAAACATCCTTTCTGGTTCTCTATAGTCCTGACACTTTACTTGTTCACTCTATAAAGGTTTTATTTGGATCCCATGGCTATTTCAGGAAATTAAAATGGCTTCTCTCTGCCTCCTGTTTCATAGTAAAACTGCAGGAGAGCTCCCACACTAAGTGATTTAACATTCCTATTTCATTTGTTAGAACCATGGACACTTGATTTATTTATTTTTGTTCCAAACTATTTATTAAAGTTGAGGTCTTGACGCCTTGCATGATAAAGACTTCTGCTTGCTTTTAGCCTATTATATTGAATTCACAAATTTATTTATTTTTCTATTCATACTGTCATTCAGCAAACATTCACTGATGCTTCAGAGACTAGCACTGGGATAATGCAGATCATGCCTATAAAGTGATGATGACAGTTGATAATAAATGCATGGGTAACAAGTCTTATAGGACAATGTATATAGCACCATTTAATATTCAAGTGGCATTGGAATTTTGGTTGTTAAAGGCTCATCCTCCTCATGTCACAATGTAAAAACCTTACAGTGTCATAAGAATTGACTAAGATAAAGATTATACACCACATCTGTGCCTCCAGGTGATCTACACTTTTTCTGTATATTAAGGTATTTAGCAATGAGTGACGGCTTGTCGTGATCTTTAGAAAGGTCATAAACAGGATAACAAAATCACACAGAAATAATCCCAAAAAGAATAACAATGATAGAAGTAATGAGTATGAATGTATGTCAACTTCAAATCATTTCTACTATACTCATATTTAAATATCCCACCGATGTATCATCAATATTATACATGTAAGTAGAGCTTAAATCAAGAGTTTCTCCAAGTTTTTTTTTGGGGGGGTGGGGGGGTAAGATGGTTTCTAACATAGGAATATATCAGTTTCAAACTATGCCAAAACTCAGAGATCATACTTAAACTTTACTTCTTAATCCTTATCTTTTTCTGTGATATAAATGAACTGTATCAAAAAGTGCTACCTACATGGCATCCTCATGACCCGCACATATAACATTAAATAAAAATCAATCATGGATCTCTTTCTTCCTGTGCCAAATGCATCCAAGAACACTTCAGTCTAGAACATACCACCAAACTGTTAGAACTGCTGGTCAAAACTTACCTCTTTCTGGGACCAGTGATTTTCAACCCACGAGTCACAATACCTTCAGAGGTTGATTAATCTGACCATCTGAAAACACTGATATTTACATTACAATTCATAACAGTAGCAAAAATACATTTATGAAGTAGCAGCAAACATAATTATATGATTGTGATCACCACATCATGAGGGACTGCATCAAAGGAACAACATTAGGAAGGTTGAGAACCATTGATCTAGACTATAAAACAAGGTTCTACTTAACCTATATGACTGTGATTGTTGATTGTTAATATCTGTTAATATCTTTTTTCATTTTTATTTATATTAATCACAGATTATGTACTTTGTATCCCAGCCGTAGCCCCCTCCCGCATTCCTTCCCTATCCCCCCCCCCATCCCTACCTCATCTCCTCCCTGCACCTTTCTAAGTCCACTGATAGATGGAAGGGGAAGAGGTCCTCCCCTAACTCTAGCTTATCAGGTCTCTTCGGGAATGGCTACAATGTCCTCTTCTGTGGCCTAGCAAAGCTATTTTAACCCTGTGATTGAAAGTCTAGACTCAGACCAGGGAGATGACTCAGAGGTTAAGAGCACTGGTTGTTCTTCTAGAGATTCTGAGTTCTATTCCCAGCATCCACATGGTGGCTAACAGCTATCTATAATTAGAGCTTGTGCCCTCTACGGCATGCAGGCATACATGCAGGCAGAACACAGTACAGAAAGAAAGGAAAGAAATAGAGAGAGAGAGGAAGAAAGAGAAAAAGAGAATCTTAAAGAAACCAAAGTCCAGAATCTTCATTCTTTCTTTTTTTTAATGTTTTTTTATTTATTACAATTAATTCACTTTGCATCCCAGCTGTACCCTCTCCCTTTTCCCTTACCAATCACACCCTCCCACCCTCTTCTCTTCCCATGCCCATCTCCAAGTCCACTAATAGGGGAGGTCCTCCTCCCCTTCCATCTGACCCTAGCCTATCAGGTCTCATCAGGACTGGCTGCAATGTCTTCCTCTGTGGCCTGGCAAGGCTGCTCCCCAAGGAGTGGGATGGTGATCAAAGAGCCAGCCACTGAGTTTATGTCAGAGACAGTCCCTGCTCCCCTTACTAGGGACCCACTGGGAGACAGAGCTGCCATTTCTGAATGAGATGAGCAGCTATCCCTGCAATCATAGTTTTCATTATCAGCTAATTTCTCTTTAAAAATGCTAAAAACAACCACAACAAAACTATTATTTTCCTCTCGAGGAATTAAATATTCTGGTTACACATTCTTAGAAATGTGACCTGGTTCAATTTTTCATGCTTATAAATACTAACAGCAAGTATGAAAAGAAAATCCATGATAGACACTTAAAAAAATAAGTATTATAGGAAGTTAGCAGACTGATGGTCCATCAAACCCCCAAATTAAGTGAGGAAAGTAAATATAAAAACTCCCTCCTTAAAATGTAAAATGCCATATAGAATAGTGGAGCAATCAAGGATTTCGCAAGGCCCATTAAGGGAAGGCTATTTGTTCCCGAACAAATAAATGGAATCTCAGTTCTACCTCTGGCCCTGGATACAGACATGACATCCAGATTTTCCACAAAGATAAAATCACTACTATTTATCCTTAAGAATTAATGTGACTCAGCCTGTCAATCAAACTGGCCAGAAGACTGTCCAAAGAAAATCTGATTCAATTCCCTTAATGAGATATTGTACTTCTATTCACCAGAAGCCCCTCCACACATGCAGCTGCTCACAGAGCCACCTCGCACTGCTGAGCCTGACATTTTTCAGAATGCTAACTCAAAAAAGCATAGTTCTGGCCCACCCCACCCCCTGTCTCTGTCTCTGTCTCTCTCTCTCAATACTGGCCAAAGCTTAAGAGTGGTTTTCCTGCAACCCTTGGCTTCTTCATACCCTGAAGCCTCCTACTCTTTGGCCACACAGCTACTGGTCAACCTCCATCACTGAATATGCTGGGTTTCTTGTGCCCTAACACTAAAAGACATGGCCTTTTAAATGCGTCTGCCTTTTCCACTATACCTCCTTCTTCCCAATAGCTGCTGAGATTCACATCTCACCTGCTTTGTTGTTTTCATTTCAAAATCTAATGAAAGTGTACCAGGGATTCTTTCTGAGTCTACTTGTAAATTGTTTTATTAATAAGGTCAAAACTAGAAGGGAAACCCATGTTTCATGGGTATCGCTAGGGTATTTTATAGAAATGTACAGTGGACAAACAAAATTAAAAAGTATCTCTCCTGAATACTAAGTCTAGATCAACAATTGAAAATGTTAATATGTCTCATTATAAAAGACTTTCTGGGCCAGGCATGGTGGTGCACAATTACAATTTTATCACTTGGGAGGGTAAAGCAGGAAAAAAGGTCATTGACTTTGAGGCAAGCCTGGGCTACATAGTTAGTTCCACATCAGCCAAGGCTAGAGTAAGATCCTGCCTCAAAACAACCCAACTCTGTGCCTATAAAACATTCATAGAAATATCTTGTTTAAATAATTTCCTGTGAGATTGAGTTACATAGAAAAAAAACACATTCTTCTGATATAATAAAAATACACTTTCCTCCTAGAACCCAATTAATTCTATTTTCTTTTCAGTATAATTTTGGGAGACTAGGTAAGTAAAGGTATTCAGAAGCAGTAGCAATATTAGCAAAACCAGCACATAGCTGCCAAAACATATGAAAGGATAAGGCAAAACTGCATGTTGATAAAGCAAAGAGATTTAAATAAAAATGAGACCTTAAACATCAGCCAGCACCTTCTCATTGTCTATTTCTAAGACTCACTTGGGACACTAGAGAAAAGAGCCTATTCCCAGACCCACCACAGAGCTGTGCATTCAGAAGCAGCAGGAAGCAGTAGCAGCAACAGGAACACAGAACTTTGCAAAGAACTTGAGTTATGGAATATAGTGTGTTATGTTTTTGTAGGCATTGCCTTGCTTCATGCTTAGAATAATTTTATTGGATCAATACTAGTATTAAAGAAGAACAAGTCCCTGATTCTGAGGCCAGCTTGCTCTATACAACAAGTTCCAAAACAGACAAGGCTACACAGAGAAACTCTGTAGCTAACAAACAAACACACACACACAAACAAAATCAAAGAAGAAAAAGCCAAGATAAAGAACAGTGCAGAGCACTGTCCCAGGATGATCTATTATGAATGGAAGAAGGAGGGTCAAGCTATTCAGGTGTACCTCAGAGTCTGAGTTTTTGATCAGTACTTAAACTACTAGACAACACAGGTCAAGCTTGGGCAGAACTGAAGTCACTCTCTTCTAGTGGAGAAAATGAAATCCAAAAGCTGAAGTGTTTTGTCTAAGACAAATCCTTACATGTTTAAGAAAAAAGTCACCCACTGTTTGAACCAACTGTTCTCACATATTACTCTGCAAATGTTTCTTCAAGTAGGCAAAGAGCAGACTGTATTAAAAGCTATTTTGTTAGTTCATGTTGTGTTTCTGTGGTCACAGTGTTGTTCTTGGGCAAAGCCTACCTTTTCCTACCCATCATTTAGTTACAGATCATGGCACATGCTAGTCAGTATGAGGGATTCTTGATTTTGGTAATTTCTCAGGGTAAGGAATGGGAAGAAAAGGAACCATCCCTAAAAGGAGGTGATAACATACAAGAAGGATATATGAATGATATAATGTGTACTGTGGGTGAATGCATGGGTGTGTGCATGTGTGTGAGTGCGCGCGCGTGTGTGTGTGTGTGCATTATACACATCTGTGCATTTGTGGGAGGCAGGGCATGAGTATACTCTCCTATACATATGAATATTAGGTCAGAAGTTGATCTTTATTTCTTTCCACCTCATTTTTTGAACAGGTTCTCTCACTAAACCAGAAAGTCATTTTGGCTAGAACTGATTGTCCAGGAAGCTCATGGGAATCACCTGTCTCAGCCCTACCACTGCTCTCTTGAGTTATAGATGAATGCTACCTTGCTTGTCTTTCATGTGGGGATTAGGGATCCAAACTTGGGTCCCGATGCTTGCCCAGGAAGCACTTTTCCTATTGAGCTACCTCTTCATGTCTGGCTGATATAACTGAAGAATTAAATAAACCATAATCCTATTCTGCTTTTTAAGGGTAGCTTTCCTCCTTCCAAGATGGCCATGTTAAATCTCAGTCTATGGTAAACATGCTTAAGGCTTTTCTTTAAGGGCTTTGTTTAGTATACACAGGCAGATATAATACTCAGAAAGATCAGGTTAATGCCAAGCTGAAACCACATACACTTGATATAACAGAACAGGGCAAAGGCCTTCCTTATTAAAATTGTACCTTGTCACTCCTAAATATTCCAGGTGATTTTGGAAGACAGAAACAAGGATGATAAACATATATTCCAGATAAGAAGCCTGCACCACAATCGTGCAATCAAAATAGAAAGGCAGCGCTGAGATTGTAAGTGCTGGGGTCACAATGTGCTCCTTTCCCAATGGTGCACAAGTGTTTCATGTAAACCAACCTTCATCACTTCCACCTGCAGATCTTCATTGAGGAAAGGAGTCACTTTCACAGCATTCAGGATCTGATTGAGCAGCTGCTTCTCATCAGAGTCTGTCTCCATGGATACAAACCTCTCCTCTGACAGGAGCTTCTGTAAAGAGGCACAAGGCAGTGATTGCAACATTTTCCTGTTGTATCTTATTAGATATGATGCTCATTTTTCTTACTCAGGATAATTTAGCTGGAGGTCCTCAGACAAGAACTCATACTACATACCATTAAGAGGACAAGTACATAAAACTTTAGAAAATGAGTTTTGGAAAAAGTATCTTTCTAATACTAGGTAATTCACTCTATATTTCATCAAGTAAAATGTTATGTGTCAGCCATCTAAGTTATTCAGGTAGTGTAAATAAAGAATGAATGTCCAAAGAAACCCAAGCCAATAGACTAGTCACAGGTACCCCTTTCTGAATGTAAGTTTTGTCACATGATAGAAAAAGGTTTTGAGAGCATAAGTTAATTTTTCAGGTATGTATATTTTTATTACCTAATGTGAGCTATCATTTATTCAGAGATTATTCCTGAATTCAAAAACCTTAATATATAACCCACTAGAAAGTGAAGGCATTCACTTGCATGAGGACATCAGGGGAGTTTGTGGATTCGGCTTTTGCTACTCAGGACAATGCTTATTTGTCCAAAAATCCTTCTATGCTTATGAGCCTACAACTCTACTGTCTCAGATTTCTCTAGGGCCACATCGATGAATCATCCAAAACATATGAAGAATGTGCTATGGAATGAGGAAAAGGCTTTCTTTTGGCATGGCCTTATACTAGAGTAACATTTTCACGTCAGAACTTAGGTGGCAGTCAGAATACATTCTACTCTGCTGTCTCACACTAAACCCTACAGTTCTCACTCACAAGGTTGTAATTAGGATGTTCTCTCCAATTCTGAACTAATGCAATGAGGATTTTTTTCTCCCAAGACTCAGTATTGGGCTTTATATCTTTTTCTTGGCCCAATTTGTTCTTTTCCATTGTAACTTAGCTGCAGCAGGAATCTGTTTAAAACCCTATAGTATCCTTCAGGGCAGTCCACAGTTGAAGTTTATATAGAAGCTGTTTTACAGTGAAAAAGTCTTGGAAGCTTTGCATTTGTGCCTAAAGTTACCAGGCCATAGGAAGCAAAGGAGAGACTCAAAGAAATAAGACTAGGCCACTAATCACTAACATGAATACAATTAAGCAAGCCCTTGAAAACATGGAACAGAAACTTTGAATGTTTCAGCATTGGAAAAGAAAAATACAATGGAAAAGGAAAAACACAATCTATACGATATTAGACAAAAAGTCAAAACCGTCCCTTGTTTATTTTTTTCAGATGGCCAAAAATGCAGAAATAAAAAGCCTTTGAATGTTAAAATACATTGTATCTACTTCCAAACCACTGAGGCTAACAGGATCTGATTTCTGACTCTTTCATAAGGCTTCATCTTGGAAGGCAGCAGGGTCTCTCTAAGCCTAAAAACCTGAAATTTCCCCATGATAAACCGGAAGGCATGAGGTCAAATGCCACTGTTAAACTTCTCTGTGTGTCCTAGAGACTGAACGCCTCATAAGAACAGTATGTTTATGCAGCCATCACCTTTTCACACTTGGGATTAAAGGCATTCTGTTTGGTTTAAGATACAAACTCTCAAGTGTTATTTTAGGATTAGACTAAGCAAAGGATCTTTTCTTTCAAGTTTTGTTCTAGAAACAAAATATATTAATTCACTCACTAACCTAATTATAAAATAAGAAAACAAAACAAGTTAGATTCAGAAAGACAAATGTGTTCTTTTTCTCTTATTTCTGGAGCTTGTATTTTCCAGAAATACATAAAATCATATGTATGTTAGAGGGAAGAAGAAGTCTAGAGGAAAGAATGAAACAGAGGGACTAATGACAGGGAAAAAGAGGGTCTGGAGGAAGAACAGAGAGAGTAGTGTGAATACTGTCAAATAATATATATTTGGATGAAATATCTCTATGAAATCTTATTACCTAGCATGGTGAATATATACCAATCAAAATGCCAAGTCATGTGCTGGAAAATGGATACAATAGAGATCATCATATTCATCCAGCCTTAGAAAAACAAAAGTGTTTTTTTCTCATTTGTGGTTAGCAGGTGTCATGCAGATACAAAAAAATAAACTCTTGTATGGACACATGGTATGAAAACAGAAGGGTACTATCTAGGGAAACAAAGAGGCCTAATGGGGGCAGGGAGAGGAGAAACAGAAGGGGAGAAACAGGAGGTCAATGGATATGGGGGAGTCTGCCTAATGCATAATATATAATTGTATAAAAAATTAATGAGAAATTGATAGAAAAAACATAAAATCATTTCAATTTATGATCAGTCCTAATTACACCAAACCAGAGATGTGAAATACAGATGAGATTTGAATTGATATGAACTTCTTGAAGTCACTTTTTATTGGGAACCCTAACTTTCAAAGCTGAACTCTTCAAAAAATGTTCATCTTCATGTGGGCATTCATAGCTGGGTCCCTATGAATCAATGCTTGACTACACTGGCTCAACCAAGTAATTCTGCAGCCAGAGAAATTCTAGAGGCTTGGGATCTTTTTCCTTCTGTGGCTAATAATTCAATCAAGTGTTTATACAGCCAGTATTTAAAATGCTAATGATTTGCTCTTTCAATGCCAAAGTGGTCTGTCAACTTCTGTCACATGACTAGATCTAAAGTCATACCTGCATCCCTGCCAAAGCATGTTGGGCCAGCTTCATGTTCTTTGATTCCAAAGCCAACTGGAGAGGCAGCAAGCATTTCTCCCTGGCAGACACAGGAACAAGTACAACATGTGAGTTCAGCAAACTTGGCAGTCATGCACTGTAAGCCTTATGCATACCCAACCACCACCACCATCCCAACCCCATTTCTAAATCTCCAACCTCCACCCAACCCCCCACTACCCTAAACTCTACCACCATCCCAAACCCCATCACCACCACCACAGAAACCACCACTAACACCCCAAACCCCATCCCAACTCCCCCAAACCTCACCATGCCAAATCCCACCACCATCACAAAAAAACTAGAAAATGTCATGAAATTCCACATGGCCCAAAGAGCAACAAAGCTATGCATAAATGACCACACATCAGGAGCTTGCATTCTTAATGTAGCTGCAGGAAGAACAAATAAAATTATTTCTCTAATGGTTACATGGTATGCTAATTACCATACAGGGGGGTCTATGAACCCTTCCCCGGATTAATGGATTGCTTATGCCCAGTACACCAGGTATGAACAGCTCTAGGGAGTAGCACCTACACAAATTTCCATGCCCCACTCACAACTTAGAAAATGACAGAAATATAGCCACATATTAAGAGCTTTAGTCTATGAGAGACACAAAGAAACACAGATGAAGAGCTATTTAGACAGCCTAAAGCTCAAAAACAAAACAACAAAAAAAAAACAAATATAGAGTTATAGTATGGTAGAAATTAGCCAAAAGAGCCACAATGTCAAAAACATTTTGTATTAGAACCATTCATTTTAAATAATTAAACAATAGGTTAAACATTTTAAATGATCCATCATATGTAATTATAATCAAGCTTTCATTTCCCCATGGGTTCCAGTGGTACAACAGAACAAATATTGGTTCATTTTTCCTGTCTACCACCAATACACCAAAGCAGGTTCATTTTTAAAAATCTGTTTATATTTTCAGCAGAAGCCACAATGACAAGAGAGTGAGCCACAGAGTTAGACCCTAAGGTTTCATTTGTGGAGTAATAAGGATCATTGCTATAGAGTACAATGAAACAGAAAGTTAAGTATAGTCTTGATTCCTTCCTCTCCACCCCACAGGTTTATAGCCTCTGTGGAATATTTCACCACCAGTGGCCCACAGATCCAGTCTCTGACACTCCCTGATAGCAGCAGACAACAGGCCAGCAGGAAGAGGACTTGGTGATTAATCAAGTCTTTTCACCTCTCCCCTTAGACTCAACGTCCATTTTTACAAGATGACTGAAGAACAGTGCTGCCAGCTTACAGCAGGGACATTCTTTTGCAGATAGAGGAATTGCGATATTACTTCCAGATGGGTGGATGTAACTTTGTCACTGTTATCAGAATTATCTGCTTTTCTCAGTGACAAGGCAAAAGCACTATTGAGCAGTTGATTATAGAAGGAAGAGATGAGGTTTCCAATTCTGTTTCTTTTGTTCATTCAAAACCAGTTCATAAGCTTGAAAAAATAAGTAGAAGGGTGAAAACAGGGGGAGGAGGAGTTAACAGCAGAAGCAGCCCTGGATTTTACCTGCAAACCCTGAAGCAATCAAATCTCCTCAAAATGAATTTATTCTGAAAGAACTTTTATGTTCAATTTGGAGTCAGATCTGACAGTGAAGGCACAACACAGAGAAGCAATCCAGGAAATCCAAATGCCTCAGAGCTGAGTAGCCTAGAGCAGGAGATATCTATGAGGTAGTTGCAGGCTAGCATTGAACATGAATTATGTATTACAGATCACTATGAGTGCCACATCAGAAACAGCAGGAACTCTTTTGCAAATGCCCTGTGGGAAGCAATGCTGTGTTCTTCTACAACTATAAAATCACTACCATCTGCCATCTGCATAAGTAACTCCTATAGTCCATATTCTACACAGTGACTGACTTCAGCCACTTGCTGACAAATTTTGGAGTGCCAGGCTGTGTTATGACTCTGAAGCACTTTATTAGTCTGCTCTTCATGCTGTCAGGAAGGCAGGCCTGGTAGGGTGAGATGGTTTGAACTAAATTTGTGCTGAGTTGGAAGGTATCCGTTACTGTGAAGACTATGGGCTATGGGCTATGGAATCATGCAGAACTGAACAAAACTGTAACTTTGTTAGGCATTAACCTCCCATCCATTAAAAAAGGCTTATCCTAAAGCCAATACTGACTTGGGCACAATTGCTTATACCTATAATCCCAGAGCTTGGAAGAGTGAGGCAAGAATATTGTTGAAGGTTTGAGGCTAGCCTGTTCTACATAGTGAGATCTACCAGGTCAGATTTTGAAGTAAGTGAGACTCCTATCGAAAATAAAATACAATAACAACCAGGCCTAAAGAGATGCAGGAAGGTGTGCATGGACTATACAGCAGGGAATGGCAGAATATTTCAATACAGAGATAGATAGGTAATGTGACCTGTGTGTTTCACATGGTCTCTGTGAGAACTGCTCAACTCTGCCAGATATAAAAGCAGGCCACAGACAATAAGTAAATCAATGAGTATTGCCATATTCCAGTAAAACTGTATTTATAAAACTAGGCAAGGGGCCACATCTGACCAACACACTACTCTGCCCAGCCCTGACACAGACCATGCCTTAGAATATGGCCAAAGCAGATCTAGCCTTCATGTGTATCCATGTTTTTACAGGACATGGGGCTAACTACCTTGGAAGGGCATTGACAAAACCCAGACAGTGTCAGAAATATCTCTTCATTAATAAGTGCTTTGAACCAATATCGCTGTCAACAAGGACTTCACTGGGCACTAAACCAAGGTATCCTGTCCATCCATTAAACCAACCTTTTGTGCCTTCAATGTGCCAGCTAACATATACAGTTCTGGGCATGAGCCACCAAAGAACAGGACAGAGAAGGTGATATTGTTTATTCATATTCAGAATGAACTAGAAGAAAATTGTTGTGAGCATAAACTGTTTCCATATTTAGTTTTATTTGTAACTTTGAAAGGAAACTACCTATCTTCAATTCATGGGTTTAGGGGAGAAACCTGGGTTAAGGGAAGTCTTGCAGCCTGCACAAGTCACTCAATTCAAATGTATTGGAGACAATTTAAATCTAAATCTATCTGACACCCTAATCCAAATTCCTATGAACACCCAATAAAGTGCAGAGCAAAGCTATAATAATTATTTATTAACAATTTTGATGATAGATAAAAATCTATTTGGCCTGAAAAAAAATCTAGGACAAAGGGGGAGAGAGGATGGGAGTTGTATGCCAAACTTACGTTAAACACAAATGAATGTGTCCACGTGAAATCTAGTATCCTGTACAATAAAAACAGGAGAATTAAAAACATTACTTGGGGATTTAAGATGGTGGCACATGGTATCTAAAAAGCAGGACAGTAATGATTACAGAGCGATCCACAGGCCATGCAGTGGACCCCAAAGCCCCAGCATCTGTGTTTCCCAGGACAGAGGAGAGCACATAATAAGGGGAATGAGCAGATCCAACCTCGGGTCACCCAGCTAATCCCAGGAAAAGTTCCTGAGATTCCCACCAGTGCAAGGTCTCAGCCTCTAGCCACTGGCCCACTCTCACCATCCTGTTAACCTTCCAGATAACAGAAGCACTCAGCTCTAACCTCTGGGCTCCAACCTTGGGATCCATGGAAACAGCCTCAGCTGCTATTCCAAATCTTAAACTGTCTCCTTTAGGAGACCAGCCAGATCTCTAAGCTCACAGGTTCTCCAAAATGCCTATGCCCAGTGAGCACATGGTCTGAGCACAGTGTCTGGGTAATTGGAGCTCATTAACCTCGGAAATAGAAAGCCAGTAGTGGGTGGCTGACTCTAGGACTTCATCTGGTGAGAAGAGGGTCCCTGGGCTCTTGAGGAGTCTAGTTGGTTCCCAGGATCATACATCTGAGGGGAGCTTTAGGCAATTCCCTGAGAACAACCTACCAGCCTGAGACCATTCCCACCAATGTAAGCCCTCTAATCTAAGGGGGGCTCCTGTAGGAATATCCAGCTGCCTGTCCAGGGCTCTTCCTCCATCCATGAGAATTCCAATGAATACTAGGAACTAGTAGCTCATGCAAGAGACAACCAGATGCCTAAAGGCCAGAGTTAAAACACAATCAACAGAAGCCAGAGCAATATGGCATCTCCAGAACCTAGTTATCCCACAGCAAGCAGACTGGAATACCCTAACACAAGAAAATAACCTTAAATCTATGCTTAAGAAGATGATAATGTTAGAAATGAGTGAAATCTTTAAAGAAATACAGGAAGATACAAACAGATTGAAGCTTTTACAGAGGAAATGAACAAATCACTCAAAGAAACAGGAAAATACAAACATACAAACAAACAGGTGAAGGAATTAAACGAATTATTTAAAGAAATACAGGAAAATACAAACTAGCAGGTAAAGGAAATCAAGAAACAGTTCAAGATCAGAATATGGAAATAGACACAATAAAGAAAGCACAAACTGAGCAAATCCTGTAGATGAAGAACTAAGGAAAAACAAACAAAAAAACAGGAACTACAGAGGACATCCATAGCAGAACCCAGATATGGAGGAAACAATCTCAGGTATTGAAAACACAATGAAAGAAATCAATGCATCTTTCAAAGAAAAATTTAAATCTAAAATTTTTCTGGCACAAAATATCCATGAAATCAAGGACACCATGAAAAGACAAAACCTAATTCTAGTAGGAGTAGAAGGAAAAGAAGAATCTTGTCTTTATTGTAGTAGATTTAAAAGTAGTGATGAGATACAGAGTTTATTATTTTGCTCTGTGATTATCATGGTAGTATTATCCACCCTGCTATCACAAATAATAAGACACAAACACCTGTTAGATTTTATAATTGTCTTATTTACCTTAGGCCAGCAGATATTCCCACCAATGCTGTTTGAATCACGTCACCATCCATTTCTCAACACCATCTAATGGCATCCTCCTTAACCAGCCTATCTTCCATCCATAATCTTATAAATACTTGCTTTTATTCTTCATCTGAGCCTTTTCACGCCTTTATTGGAGTCCTTCCTCCTGACCTCATGTGTTTTTTTTTTTTTTCTCCTGGCTAACACACCATGGCATCCTCCTCCTTCTCTTCCTTTCCATCTACTCCCATGATTCTCTCTGTTTCCAAAGCCTGGAGACCTTAGCCACGCCTACCCAATTCTGCCCTTCTCAGGTATAGGCTCTTTAATCAATCAATCAATCAACTGTGTCTTAGGCAGGTTTACAAAACAAAGATAGTTGTAACCAGATCTTAAAGGGTAGTAATATGCATCAGACCAACCTCCAACATGACTACAAGGCCCAGAAAATATTTTCAAAAAAATCATAGAAGAAAATTTCTCCAATCTAAAGAAAAAGATGCCTTCAAGCATAAAAGAGGCCTACAGAACAACAAATAGGTTAGACAAGAATAGAAAATCCTCCTGCCACATAATAAACAAAACCCTAAATGTACAGAACAAAGAAAAATATTAAAAGCTTCAAGGGAAAAAGGCCAAGTAACATATAATGGCAAACCTATCAGAATCATACCTGAGTTCTTAGCAGAGACCATAAAAGCCAGAATGGCCTGGGCAGACATCTTGCAAACCCTAAGATACCAAATCAGCAAAATCAGAAATGAAAATAGGAATATAACAACAGACACTGCGGAAATCTAAGGAATCATTATGTCTTAAGTTAAAACCCTATATGCCACAATTTGAAAATCTAAATTAAATAGGCAATTTTCTTGATAGATTACAATTGATTAAATAGATTAAACTGAATCAAGATCAGGTAAGCAAACTAAATACTCCTATATCCTGTAAGGATAAAAGTAATCATCAAAAGTCTCCCCTACGAACAAGAGCTCCACAAAGACCAAACTGAGCAGGGCACAGGGGTCTTGTAAGAGACGGTTTCTACAATCAAGGACCATGTGTGGATGTGGACTGGAACCCCCGCACGGATGGGGCCCATGATAACTTGGTGTAGGGCTGAAGACCCTATTCAGGGAAACAGGGACTGTTTCAGTCATGATCTTGATGGCTGACTCTTTG
>JAQQSO010002309.1:0-14479 GCA_028658305.1 Pachyuromys duprasi | reverse complement strand
TGTGCCAATGAGTTCTAGGGTCTTTCCCACTTTTTCTTCTAACCGATTTAGTGTGTCTGGTTTTATGTTGAGGTCTTTGATCCACTTGGACTTTAGCTTTGTGCAAGGCGATAAATATGGATCTATTTTCATTTTTCTGCATACAGCTATCCAGTTGGACCAGCACCATTTGTTGAAGATGCTGTCTTTTTTCCATTGAATGGTTTTGGCATCTTTGTCAAAAATCAAGTTTCCATAGGTGTGTGGGTTCATTTCTGGGTCTTCTATTCGGTTCCATTGATCCACTCTTCTGTTTCTATGCCAATACCATGCAGTTTTTATTACTATTGCTCTGTAGTACAGCTTGAGGTCAGGGATGGAGATACCTCCAGATGTTCTGTTGTTGTAGAGGATTGTTTTGGAGTTTCTGGGTTTTTTGTTTCTCCATATGAAGTTGAGTATTTTTACTTCAAGGTCTGTGAAGAATTGTGTAGGTATTTTGATGGGGATTGCATTGAATCTGTAGATTGCTTTTGGCAATATGGTCATTTTCACTATGTTAATCCTACTAATCCATGAGGACGGAGGTCTTTCCACCTTCTAATATCTTCTTCAATTTCTTTCTTCAGAGATTTGAAATTTTTTTCATATAGGTCTTTCACTTGTTTGGTTAGAGTCACCCCAAGGTACTTTATGTTATTAGTGGCTATTGTGAAGGGTGTTGTTTCCCTAATTTCCTTCTTGGCCCTTTTGTCTTTGGTGTACAGGAGGGCTTCTGATTTTTTTGAGTTGATTTTGTATCCAGCCACTTTACTGAAGGTGTTTATCAGCTCTGCCGAAGTCAACCTCTTGTCTCCTGCCAGGTTGAGGAAAGAGCAGACTGTTTGAGTGAATCTGGAGCTCTAGCTAGTCTTCATGCAGACTTTCAACTTTGTGTCACTAAATCAGTGTGATGTTGTGGGCTTCCTAATCCGGCTGTCTCTGGTCTGTTGCTAGTTACTGCACATCTGTCCTTTTCTACTTCCAAACATTTGTTGACAATCTCTTAGTTTCTGGCATATATTTGTTTCGTTCTCTTTTCTTTGTGGGTTTAGATAGTTTTTATTCTTTTTCCTTTCCATGGGGTTTTAGGAAAGCAGAGGTGAAATATATATTTAAACCACTATATTTAACTGTCCTTACTCTGCAGGCCTTTGAAATGTTGTCTCCCATGTTCACATTATTGAAAGTGTTATTTTCAAGGTCACCAAAAGAAGACCTTGTTGCTAAATATTAAAGATCCTCCTTTTTTTTATCATCTATCCCTTTCATCTCATTGGTATCTCAGTAGCATATGTCCCTACTGACCGCTTTTACTTGCAATCTCCCTGTTTTGTCTCTCATGAAATTTCCCATTACCTGTCTGCTTTACTTTGATCTCTCTTACTCCCTCTCTCCCTCCGTCCCTCCCTCCTTCTCCCCTCTTTCTTTTTGCTGTTGAGAGCAGCTCTTCCTTGATCTATTTCCTTAATGATACTGTTCTTCCTGATTCAGTATCAGGAAAGTCTCTTCTCTCCCCACACAGTTTCCCTTACAAATCCATTAGCTATTAAGGCTTCAATTACCATTTAATTGCAATCATCCACTATCTTGATGATTCCCAAAACGCTGTGTCAGTCTTTTCATGAGCTCAAGTGCATGGAATAGATAGCTATCTAAGTGATACCACTCAAGAATCACCTACCCAATAAGCATCCTGCTCTCTGCTCTCCTACAGAATCTGAAATTCATCCCCATCCTTATTCATTATATTGTATTAAGGTACTATCACTTCATATAAAATGAAATTTTAGCTGGGAAAGATATGCCCCTTCAACACTCTCTCTATTATCTCCTATGATGATCAAGACTTTGAAAGATTGCAATGAGATGTGAATGTATAAATATATAAACACAGACCACAAGAAAGTCCAATACTGTTGTCACTTTAAAACATTCTTAATCTTGTAGATACCACTAACATTTAGAAATATAGTATTGTAACACACGCACATATTTCCCAAATGTACGGTAATGTTGTTTATACTCTCTTGTAGCTGACATTCAAAATAATATATCACGGAGTTTCTTCCATATCATTGAAAAACTTTTGATGGCTTATAAAATTTGTTATACATATGAAAATATATATATATATGTTATAGATATGAGAATATCTGTTATGTATATGAGAACATATACTCATATGATATGCATATATATATATATATATATATATATATGAGTACACACACAAACACAGAACCACCACACACACATGCCATTTTTTTTCTTCTCTTGGGGCATCCAGGCACAATCTTGAAGGAATGAAACAGGTTAGCAGGATCTCAGTGTGTGTGTGTGGGGGGATGGGACTCTACGATGGTTTTCACTGAAATAGCATCCTTTTATTAGGGAGAATAAGGGCTATATAAACCTTGAGGAAGTGGGTAAGGGTTTTCAGGGTGAATGTACATCATTGGCTGGGGATGAGGTACTGGGGATTGCTTCGTTTGCATGGAGAGGAATTCCAAGCACTAGCTAGACATGTCTTTATGAGGAAATAGGAAGGTTTAACCTGAAACCTGGCCACCAGGCTATGTGACTACCTCAAGGGGTTGCAAAGCTATGTGCACCAGAGGATGCAGTCCCAGAACAGGGAGAGAGTGATCCTTACAAGATTTTTCAGGGCTTAGACATATCTTGAACTTACTTTTGCTCTGGGCTGGCTGCCCTGGTTACAGAATTCATGTGTCACACATAAATCAATACTTAGTCTCTAGCGTTGGAGAATTAGGTTACATATAGTATGCCAAGTACATTTGTAGTTATCATTACATGCATCTCAGTTATTTGCTTGGTAAGAATTTCATAAAGTAGGCCAATGAGATGGTTTGGTAGTTAAGAGCACTTGGTATGTAATCATGAAGGCTGGCATTAAGATTCCACCACTCACACAAGCTAAGTGTTGTGTCTGTAACTCCAACTCTGAAGTATATAGAGACAGGAAGATTTCTGGAATTGTCTGGCTTCCAGTAAACATGAAAAACTGAGCTCCAGATTTTGGTTGACCTAAAACACCCTTTGTAGTCCAAGATGGCCTCAAACTTGTGGAAGTCCTCCTGCTGCTACCTCTTGAGTTCTAGGCTTACAGGTATGCACCACCACATCTGGCTTGTTTTCATGTTGTTGTTGTTGTTGTTTAATGTTTACATTTATTTAGTATTCATTCACTTATTTATGTCTCTCTTTGGGTATATATGTGGACTCACATTTGGGAGGTCAGAAAACAACTTATGGGAGTCAATTATCTCCTTTCACAGTGTGAGAGGTCTGGAGATAAGTTCAGGTAGTGGGACTTGGTAACAATCACCATTACCTGCTGACCACACTACTTGTGCCGTTGTATTCATGTTTTTTGAATCAGATTTTTTCAGGTGTGTGAGTGTGTGTGTGTGTTTGTGTGTGGGGGGGCACACGTGTGCTTGTGCATGCAGTCAATTAGAGGATTCAACCCAGGAATTTTTGACTGCTTAATAAATCCTCTACCCCCCTTTTAGTTTTCTTTACACTCTTGTTTCTGTCAGAGACACTGAGACTCTAGCAGGAGACAAAGCAATATGATGTCACTTGAAGCAGCCCAAGGAGTTCTTTTCAGAGCCCTCCACTCAAGTGAAGCCAGGATTTTTGACTGCAATTTCAGATTGACTCAGTATGAAGCAGAACTGGAGTTTATTAGGAAAAGAGTTTGACATGGATTTGAACATGGGTATTAATAAAAAGAAAGGTGCTTGGGAAAAAGATATGACACATCCAAGAGCATGAGTGTGAGCTCTAAAGTGAGAATCCCCCTTGAATGCCTTAGCAGTAGCTGAATATAAGATTTTACAGGCTTTTAAAATTATATAGCTCAAGGTGTTTCAAAGGGAACACCTCCTCCTCCACCTCTTTTTGATAAAGAAAATAATGGAATGGCTCTATAGGAGCCTTGAGTAAGATTGCAGTATGATCAGGTAAAACCAGGGGTCCACAGGTTGCACAGCGGTGTTAAGACATGCCTTTTTCTGTAAATGTGGTGTTTATTGTGAGATTCCTTAACAGTTGAAAGCTTATAGCAGACATCCCCATAATTTCCCTGTCCTCCTATCCTGCCTCATTATTACTTCACTTACTGCTTATTCTTAGGTGATTTAAAACATCTGACTGACTTCTTCCATTACAGGTTTAAAAGTGTTCTTAAAACATAAATTTAAGCATTTTATTCCTTTACCTAAATTGTTCCAGTGCGTCTTATTTTCTTAGGTTAAAGGTTTAAGTTAAAAAACATAGCATATAATATTCTACACAATTTTGCTTCATTCTCTACCTTTTAAGCAAGAGGGAACATATTTACCCTTTGTTAAGTGTTCATCATGTAGGTCATGACTTAAAAGTAACTTCCAGCCAGGCACAGTAGTGCATGCCTTTAATCTCAGCACTTGAGAGACAAAGGTAGGTGAAGCTCTGAATTTGAGGACATGCTGATCTACAAAGCAAGTTCCAGGAGAGCTGGGACTTCACAGAGAAACCCTATCTCAAAACAAAACAAAACAAACAAACAAACCCCTATGTATAATAAGGTGGTGCTGGAAGTGAATCACAAGTGCATGGCTATCCTCAGGTACATAGCCAGGTGAAGGTGAAGGTACACCAGAATGTGTTTAAAAAATGAAATGAAACAAAATGAAAAATAACCCCCCAAACAATTGTATTAAATTAACCTCTCATTTATTTATACTGTCATGCAATGTATTCTCGAAATACGCAGCAGAGTATGTGTTTTTGTTCAATACCTCATTACCTTACAAATGGCTCAGTATAAAAATTTATGTTCTGATTTTACTCTACTCCATGCCTCTTATGCCACTAGAACCTGTATAGTGTTTCCAAGGTAATGTTTCCTTCCATCTTGCCATCTGTAAACACAAGGAGCTTAATTGGCTGTTATTTAGAAGGTCTGTCCGATACAGGACTGAAACCTAAATATTTTTGTAAAACCTCCCCCAGATAAGCCTAATTAATCATGGGATCATAAGAATTGCTGACATATAAAAATGTACACTTAAAATTAGAAATAACCTACGTGGTTACGGAAACACAGCTTAGAATCAGACAAACATGGCTTCAATTAAATTTTGACTTTTACTATTGTGTGTGATCTTGGCAGCTTACTTAGCTTTTAAATGTGCATGCTTCCTCACTTACAAAATGGAAATAACTTTTACTACATAACATTGTGGCATAGAGAACATTAGATAATTTATGTAAATTTTCATTTCCATGCACAGTGCCTTATATATACTGAGCATTCCATAAACGTTAGCATCATATTGTTATTGTAAGCCATTCAGTTACTCATTCAACATGTTTATTCACTATGTGCTCAGCATTGTTTTAGGAACCATAGAAAAAGATATAAGAGGTAAACAGGGAACTTTATTGCTGTGTCTCTTAAAGTTAGTTAGGAAGGTGAGCCTGAGAATGTAATTTAGTTAGCAGGGTTTTTGCCTAGCAAGGGTTGAATCCACAGCATCTCCTAAAAGGGATATGGTACCACACGTTCATCTTTTTGACTCTCAGAAGACAGAAGCAGTAGAATCAGGATTTCAAGGTCATCCTTGGATGTATAGCAAGTTCAAGGCTAGCCTGGAATACATAAAATCCTATTTCAAATAAAGAAATAAATAGACAAATGGGAAAGAAACAATTAGTTGGGGACATAAAATTATCACAATATCATGAAATTAGAGAATAATTCAATGAAATATAAATATTATAAAAGATCAAAGAATGAACAGTATTAATGGGGAGACATTAACCCTGCACCCTGGTTTGTTAGTTAGCATGAAAAAAGAGACATAGGAAAACAATCTTAAACTGCTCTTACCCAGCCAGCAGAGGTCTACTTTGATGCTGCCTGACAGATGGAAAATGATGCAGAAGGAAAAATATCCTGTGTTTACTTCTCAAAATTAAGACAGGATGGGGGAGTGTGTTTGAAGGGTGAACATATGTGTATAAATATGGTATAACTCTTAATTAGTTCCTTACGATTAAAATTGAAACTGTTTCTGTTGGAAAGGCAGAGATATGATATTTTCACTTACAAATGATTTATTTATACCTCGTTAAGCCAGAAATCAAACACGAGATGAAGGTGGCAAGCCTATTTTGATGTATAATGATGTTTTTTTTTTTCTTTTCAGGGTCACTATGGCAACTGCATCTTCTCAAGTTCTGATTCCAGACATCAATTTTAATGATGCCTTTGAAAACTTTGCTTTAGATTTTTCTAGAGAAAAGAAACTGTTGGAGGGGCTAGACTATTTAACAGGTGTGGAAGTACTTTGCATTCCTTCCAATTTTATTTATTTATTTTTCTTTCTGTACCCCTTTTTATCTAAAGCATCCTGAAAAAGAAAAGATTTACAATTAGAAATTTTAATAAGTCTTTACAGAGCACATGCAACCTTTTAGACAAGATCGGTTTTGTTCAAGATGGTATAGTCGTAAACCACATGTATCTTCAGAAACAATATATTTTACTTCATGTTACATAAAAGTGGACTTCTTGGGAGCTGAGGCTCATTGGCAGAGATCTTGACCAGTATTGCATATGGTTCAGTCCTTGCTAGCAGTAAAAAAGAAGAGCTTTATAAAAAATCAAATTTATTTTTTGTTGTATTTTAAATTTTATTTATTTATTATTAATTACAGTTTATTCACTTTGTATCCCACCTGTAAGCCCCTCCCTCAGCCCCTTCCAATCTTACCCTCCCTCCCCAAGTCCACTGATAGGGGAGGTCCTCCTCTTCCCTCTGACCCTAGCCTGTCAGGTCACATCAGGACTGGCTGCATTGTCTTCCTCTGTGGCCTGGTAAAGCTGCTCCCAGAACCCCAGGAGGAGGTGATCAAAGAGTCAGCCACTGAGTTCTTGTCCGAGACAGTCCCTGTTCCCATTACTAGCATACCCACTTGGAGACTGAGCTGCCATGGGCTACATCTGTACAGGGGTCCTAGGTTATCTTCATGCATGGTCCTTGGTTGGAGTTATCAGTCTCAGAAAAGACCCCTGTGCCCAGATTTTTTTGGTTCTGTTGCTCTCCTTGGGGAGCTCTCCATGTCACTCCATCTCCCTGTACTTTGATAAGATTCCCTCCACTCTACCCAAAGTTTGGCTATGAGTCTTAGCATCTGTTTTGATACCCTGCTGGGTAGTCTTTCAGAGGGCCTCTGAGAAAGGCTCCTGTCCTGTTCCCTATTTTCTCCCTCTTCTGATTTTCATTCCATTTGCCTTTCTTAGTGAAGATTGATCATCTTACTCAGGGTCCTCCTTCTTGCTTAGCAAAAATGGGGTACAAAGCTAACCAGAGAATTCTCAATAAAAGAATATCGAATGGCAGAGAAACACTTAAAGAAATGCTCAAGATCCTTAGTCATCAGGGAGATGCAAATCAAAATGACCCTGAGATTTATCAGAATGGCTAAGATCAAAAACTTAAGTGACAAGTCATGCTGGAGAGGATGTGGAGAAAGGGGAACCTTACTCCATTGCTGGGGGATTGTAAACTTGCACAACCACTTTGGAAATGAATCTGGGGCTTTCTCAGACAGTTTAGAAATAGTGCTATCCTAAGATCCAGCTCTACCACTCCTAGGCATATATCCAAAATATGCTCAAGTATACAACAAGGACAAATGCTCAACCATGTTCATAGCAGTTTTATTCATGTAATAGCCAGAATAAAACAACCCAGATGTCCCTCAATTGAGGAATGGCTACAGAAATTGTGGTACATTTACACAATGGAATACTATTTAACAATTAAAAATATAAAGAAATCATGAAATTTGCAGGCAAATGGTGGAAACTAGAAAAGATCATCTGGAGTGAGGTATCCCAGAAGCAGAAAGACACATGGTATATACTCACTTATAAGTGGATATTAGATATATAATATAGGATAAACATTCAAATTTATTTCTTATAAAGCATCATATGATTTCCTTGAACTGTTAGGACTCAGGATTAGTTTTCTAGACAAACTTTTCTTATAATAAATAGCTGTCAGAAGTGACAGCGTATAAATGTTAAACTGAAATAAAGATTACTAAATATCCATTGAAGAAGAAAAAATTAAAGAGTAATAGCAGCGATGTATCAGAGCAGATATTAAGACTCAAGATCAAGCCTTTGGCAGAGGGCGAGAAGTGATGATAGAAATGGGGGAGGTTGGTGAGACTTGGGGAGAACAAGAGCTCCACAAAGACCAAACTGAGCAAGGAACAGGGGTCTTGTATGAGACAGTTTCTACAATCAAGGACCATGTGTGGATGTGGCCTGGAACCCACGCTCAGATGGGGCCCATGATAGCTCGGTGTAGGACTGAAGACCCTAGTGAGGGAAACAGGGATTGTTTCAGTCATGAATTTGATGGCTGACTCTTTGACCCTCCCCCATACATGCCAGGGAGTGACAGACTGGCTAGATCCCAGGGGAGGACATTGCAGCCAGCCCTGAGGAGAAAGGATGAGCTGGGGTTGGATGGAAGGGGAGGAGGTCCTCCCCTGTTGGTGGACTTGGAGGGGGCGTGGAGGAGGGAGATGAGGGAGGGTTAGGGAGGGTGGGAAGGAATGAGGGAGGGGGCTATGCCTGGGATGCAAAGTACCTAACCTGTGATTGATATAAAAATAAATAAATTAAATAAAAAAAGAGTAATAGCAGCTTGTTAAGAATGCTTGCTACTTTCAGGATTACTGAATGGTTATTTTTTGAGAAAGATCTATGGACAATAACTTTATTGTTTGTATCTATATTATTATTTTATCAATGAAGCTATTACTTGTTATTTACCTAATTCCAGACACTATATTAATTTTGTATTGTTATTCTTCATAACAAAGCTAGAAGGTAACTCTCACACCCATTTTAGCATGGGAAATTCTTATTAATTTGTATTTTAAATACTGTCGGACATGTACGAAAACTACTTTGAAATAATAGTAGATTAATATCCATGTATCAAGAAAACAGTATTTATGCCTTGATTATCTGCATGTTTTTTTACAGGCATTTTGTAAAACTGGAGAAATCATTGTAATAACTTAGTCTTATACATTTGTCAAAAAAAGTTGTGGGGGTAGTTTGAAGTTTTAGCACATTGCTTTAGTCTGCATGGTTGCTGTCTATTAAGAAAATGTCTTCAGAGCTGAACATATAGCTCTGTGCTACTGTGTTTGTCTAGAAACAAAAACACCTACTTACTTCTGAAGAGACAAGGTATTTTTTGACCATTTTCTTCACTTTTTCTTTCAGCCCCAAACCCACCATCTATCCGAGAAGAACTCTGTACTGCCTCCCATGACACCATTACAGTCCACTGGATCTCGGATGATGAGTTCAGCATCAGCTCCTATGAGCTTCAGTACACCATATTCACTGGCCAGGCTAACTTCATCAGTAAGTCATGGTGTAGTTGGGGCCTGTGGCCAGAGATAAGGAAATGTAAGGAAGCAGTAAGCTGCTCAAGATTGGCCGGTGCGCCACGAGGCAAGTGTTTGTAAGGCATGTGAGGTTGTTTAGTATAGACTCTCATAGACAGTGTTAGCTCCCCAGGGTATTGTAAAACATTACTGATGGCTGATAAGCCAGTTGTATATTTTCTTCCTTGGTAGTCACTGGGATCATCCCTAGTGGTTTATGCAATCCTTACTTTTTTCCCAATCCATACTACTTCATTGACTCAAAGCACTGCTTAATATTTGTTCCTGGGTAGCTAAGTCACCACCATTCCATGTGTGTGAACCCATCTCTCTCTGAGTCTCCTGCCACTTCATTATCGTGATAAGATAAAATCATGTTCAAGGACCATTACCTCCTTTATCCTACCTATTTGTGTCTATGAACATGTAGATCAATTTTCTGCCCCATTACTCTTCTCTTTACTACTTCTGCATTTCACAAAAAATTCCACTAAATATAAAACAAGATGGATCCAGGTACAGTGGCTCATGCTTATAATCCCAACATGTGGGAGGTTGAGGCAGTAGAATTGTAATTTTAAGGCCTGTCTCAAAAAAAAAAAAAAAGAGTAGCATCAGTGTGTCACAGAGATAAAGATGTTTAAAAGGCCGTTCTTCAGCCTACATGGTAAGATGGTTTCACCTTTTGGTGAATTGGAGCAAGACCAGGACCAGTAAGAATTTAGCTGATTGGCTGCAGTCTGTAGGCATTGAGCAGAAACGTCCTTCCACTTGGGGGAAGAAGAAGCAATGGAAACGAAACAGACTCAAAGCTGAATTCAAGCAATTACATTGGCAAAGCTGCAAATTAATATTTTCTTTTACTTTGCCCTTTTCATTTATGTCTGTCTTCACAGACCAACATGAATAGACTTTATTCAAACAAATACTCCTTATGGGCTTTCTTTTCCTATTTGGTGGCAATGCTTGGGCAAAATTCTGTTTGTTTGTTTTTGTTGTTGTTTTACAGTACTGGGGAGGAGAGATGAGGGGATATTTAGGAGTAAAACACTGAAAAACACTTGCCTCCTGCAGCTCCAATCTAAGCCCCTCGGCTCATGTAGCCATGATCCTGTGCATTTCTTTAGATTATGAAGTGACCAGTTCTAAGGCCTTACTATAATTTTCCTCTTACCCTGTACTCTAAGTTCTGGAAGCCAGTTCAAACACAGGCACTGTCCTTTACTGTCCTAACTGGGGAAGAACAGTCGTCTCCAAGAAGTTGAGAACAGATTCAAGAACTGACAACCCTAAGAATTATCACCTATCTTTTCAAACCCCAGAGTCCTTTGTAAATTAAGGCCTAAATGAGTTGCAACTAATGATAAGGTTATTGCATCTTAGAGCTTGAATAGGCCTTAGAAGATACCTGGTCTAATCTTCTATTCTACCACACAAATGAACATCTCTGTTTGAGCGCTGCTAAGTGAGAAGTGTGTTTTCATGAAAGCAGTCCATTTGATTGTTGCACACCTAGAAATGTTCTCCAGTCCTTCCTTAGAAGAGGCCTGTTTCTCCTTGTAAATATTAAGGTCAAAAGTAAGTTGTGTGTGCATTCTGCTTGGCCATTCTCCCACATATTATCTCATTTAGTCCTCCTGTGCTCAGCCTTCTAACAGATGCTATTGATTCAGTTTTTATACAAGAAGAAATGGGTGTTGAAGTGAAGGGAGTTTCCCAAGGACACTGAACTCCAAGACAATGGGGGAGAAGTTCGGAACCTGTGACTGTCAGCCTTCAAGCTTGGTGTTTTTTAATTAAGCTTTTTGTGACTCATTAATAAATAAACTTAGTTCATCTTTCATATAACAGTTCTTCAGGATTTTAGATAATTCATATGTAACTACTAAATTTCCTCATTTTTATGACTTAACATTTTCAGTTCTTTTGGTTGGCTCCTCATAAAATCTACTTTCCAAGCCCTTTATCATCATAGTATTCATTTTATGGACAGTCTTCTGTTGGTTAAAGTGCCTTTACAATGTGCTGTGTGTCAAAAGTGCATATAAGTACTCTGAAATGGTTTTACTGCCCCCAAAAGACAGCTGAATTAAATCTTTTTTTATTTCCTTTGAGGCTGGGGCTCTTGTAGCTCAGGCTGGCCTTGAATTTGCTGTGTAATAGAGAGTGACCTTGAACTTCTGGGTCTTCCATCACCATTGCCTGAGTGCTGGGATGATAACCGTGTACTGCAATACCCAGTTTTCTGTAGTGTTGGAGATGGTACCTAGTGCTTTCTTCATACTGGGCAAGCATTCGACCAACTCAGGTGTGCCCCTAGTCAATGGATTATGTTTCTTGTGCATGAGCTTCTGTTCTCTTGTTCTGTACCTTTCTTGACAGCCACACTGATTACTGAATGTTTACTTAGCATATAATTAATGGATATTCTTATGCATGATAAGTTCTATCTCTACACAATTCAAACTCAACACCTTTGACTTTATGCCTATTACATGTTGTCTTATTACCCTTGACTCTGCATCCCATCATGACTAGATCCCCTTAGATCTAGTTTCTGCTGTTCAATACATTTGCTTTTCCTCTTAGCCTGATTTCTGTGCTTTCAACATTAATAGAGAAGATTAGTAGTATGAAGCAAAAACAAAGTTTTACAGGAAAAATTCAGACTGCAATGAGTAATTTGTTTTGAGATGGGGCCTCACTCTATTCCTAAGTGGCCTATAACTCATTGTGTAGGCCAAACTGGCCACAGAGTCATAGAGATTACATTGTCTCTGTCCCCTAAGTACTGGGATTAAAGGCAGTGGGTAACAATTTTGCTAGAAAGAAGTATTAATGATGATTCATAGTCTCAGTCTTATGAGTCAGTCAGGCCTGCCACTATTGACTGAACTACAGTGCTGAGCGCTACTTTCTCTTAAGAGATTTCACAGTGTCATCTAGAAATTCCTTCCTTCCTTCTTTCCTTCCTTCCTTTCCTCTCTTTCTCCTTCTCCCCAGTCCTCTTTTCTTTTTTTTTTTTTTTTTTTGGTTTTGTTTTTTGTTTTCCTTTTGCTTTGAGGCAGGGCCTTGCTATGAGATCTGGATCTCATAGCAACCCTCTTGGCTCAGACTCTCAGAGTGCAGGGATTATAAGTATGTGTCCTTCTACCTGTCAAAAACTTCTTTTTATTCATTGAAATCAAGTCAAAAGGGATAGCTCTCCCTCCCTCTCCTAACTTTTCCCTCTTCATTTTGAGCTTTCCTACTGCATCTTCTAAAATTTGAAATGATTACAGTCAATAAAGTTTCAGGTGATACTCCTAGCTGAATGAGAAATCCAACATATCTTTCTGGTTTAGTGTTTTCTTTTGCATTAAAAAGTCATTGGACATGACATGTGTCTGGTCAGGCACCCTGTAGCATATTGCTGCAAAGATAGAACTTCATTATTTTATCTTTTCACTCATGCAGTTGTCTCCATCACACATGTGCACCTTTTCTTTTAAATTTCTGTATTTTGGTATTTTCCTTTGAATAAGAAGTGTACTTTTGTTAATCACTTGTACGTCCCATCATACCAAGTCTTACTAACACCCACAGAATAATATATTTACCTTTAAAAAGTTAGGAATCATAGCTAGGGAGACAGTTTAGTGGGTAAAGTGTGAGAGCCTCAGTTCAACTCCCAGAACCTATGTAAATACATCTCAGCATGATAGCATACTTGTTTTATTTTATTTTATTTATTAAATTTTTATTTTTTACATTAGTTATATATTTTTTGCTTTGTATCCCAGCTGTAGCCTCCTCCCTCATTCCCTCCCAATCCTACCCTCCCTCCCTCATTTCCTCCCATGCTTCTCTCTAAGTCCACTGATGGGAGAGGTCCTCATCCTCTTCCATCTGACCCTAGTTTATCAGGTCTCATCAGGACTGGCTGCAATGTCCATCTCTGTGGCCTGGCAAGGCTGCTCCTCCCTCAGGGTGGGGGTAGCTGTCAAAGAGCCAGCCACTGAGTTCATGTCAGAGACAGTCCCTGTTTGCCTTTACTAGGGAACCAACCCACTTGGATGCTGAGCTTCCATGGGCTACATCTGAGCAGGGGTTCTAGGTTATATCCATGAATGGATCTTGGTTGGAGTTTCAGTCTCAGAAAACAACCCTGTGCCCAGATATTCAGGTTCTATTGTTCTCCTTGTGGAGCTCCTGTCCTCTCCAGGTCTTACTAACTCCTTCTTTCATATGATTCCCTGCTTTCTCAGACAATTAGGAATAGCACTTCCTTGAGATCCAGCTATACCTCTCACATATATATATATATATATGTATGTATATATATATATATGTATATATATTCCAAAAGATGCTCAAGTACACAAGCAGGACATCTGTTCAACCATGTTTGTAGCAGCTTTATTTCTAATAGCCAGAACCTGGAAACAACCCAGATGCCCCTCAACGGAGGAATGGATACAGAAATTGTGGTACATTTACTCAGCAATTAAAAACGAGGAAATCATGAAATTTGCAGGCAAATGGTGGGATCTAGAAAAGATCATCCTGAGTGAGGTATCCCAGAAGCAGAAAGACACACACAGTATATACTTATTTCTAAGTGGATATTAGACATATAATATAGGACAAACATACTAAAACCTGTACACATAAAGAAGCTAAGCAAGAAGGAGGACCCACGGTAAGATGCTCAATCCTCCCTTAGAAAGACAAATGGGATGGACATTGGAAAAAGGAAAAAAAAAAAAAAAGAAACAGGACAGAAGCCTACCACAGAGGGTCTCTGAAAGACTCTACCTAGCAGTGTATCAAAGCAGATGCTGAGATTCATAACCAAACTTTGAATAGAGTGTAGGTAGCACACTTGTAATCCCAGTGCTGGGCAGGCACAGATGGGGAGATCCCTGAGCTTGCTGGCCACATAACCTAACCTACTTGACTAGTTCTAAGCCACTGAGAG
>JAQQSO010002308.1:0-14479 GCA_028658305.1 Pachyuromys duprasi | reverse complement strand
TGAGGAGACAGGATAAGCTGGGGTTGGATGGAAGGGAAGGAGGTCCTCCCCTGTTGGTGGACTTGGAGGGGGCAGGGAGGAGGGAGATGAGGGAGGGAGTGGGAGGGTAGGAGGGAATGAGGGAGGGGGCTACGCCTGGGATTCAAAATACCTAACTTGTGATTGAGATAAGAATAAATAAATTAAAAAATAAAAATAAAAAAAACCAAAACTCTGGTGGCCTAATGCATAGATAAATAAAAAATTAAACTCCACATTCAGATGCTAATTATTAGTAATTAGTGCACAAACTCCTGGGAGTGTTAAAGGCTATGAGGGCAATTCAGAATGACTCTTCTGAAAGTCATTCTTCATTGAGAACAGTGCTTTCTGAAAGCATTTCCTGCAATGCTTTCAGAGATGCCAAATTTAGTGTTGTCCATCTTCCAGGTGACATCATATGCAGACTGGAGTTAGCCAAGAGTATCAGTTTAATTCCATGTAAAATGGCAGGAGCTCCAAGAAGACCAACAATCCCAACTAACCTGTGCCCAGAGGGGCTTGTGGAGACTCCAGCGCCAACCAAGGACCATGCATGGACAAAACCTTGACTCTCTGCACATATATACCCAATGGTCAGCTTAGCCTCCTGTGGGTCCCCTTGAAAGGTGATTGGCAGCTGTCTCTGACATGGTCTCTGTTGCATGCTTTTTGATCACTGCCTCCTGGTGGGGCTGCCTTGACAGGAGACTGTGAAAGAGGAAGTACACTGTCTTGATGCAACTGGATGTGTTGGGGTGGGTTTGTGTGTGTGTGTGTGTGTGTGTGTGTGTGTGTGGACTCCCCTTTCCTACAGAGCAAGGGGGAAGGGATAGGGGGATGAAGGAAGGGCGGAAGAGAGGGACTGGGAAGAGAGGGGTGATGGGGCTAAGACTGAGATGTAAACAGAATAACTAAAACAAACACACACAAAAAAACAAAGGCAAGCTGGGAATGCGGTGACCTCACAGAAGAGCAAAGCAATTGGTTATCCAGTGCCAAATGGTTAGCTTTGGAAACAAACATGCAAATAACATTATACAAACTTTACAGGTTATACTCAGAAGTGTATATGTAAAGGCATATACATATATGTATGCAATAACAATGAAAAAGAGGATATGACTCTGAAAGAGAATAGGGAAAGTATATGGGAGGTCTGGACAGAAGAAAGAGAAAGGAGAACTGTTTTAATTAAATGATAATCTCAAAATAAAATAAAATTAAAAAGTCTTATTCATGTCACCGATTAATTTTTTTTATAGTTTATTTATTTTTATATTGATCATAGGTTATGTACTTTGTCTCCCAGCCCGCGGCCCCCTCTGTCATTCCTTCCCACTCTCCCCATTCCTCCCTCATCTCCTCCCTGCCCCTTTCCAAGTCCACTAATAGGGGAGGACCTCCTCCCCTTCCATCTGACCCTAGCTTGTCAGGTCTCTTCAGGGCTGGCTGCAATGTCCTCTTCTGGGGTCTAGCAAGGCTGAATTTCTTTTTCATACCATGTAACTAAGGACACTGGGCTCTGATATCAAACCAGAAGTTACATGTTGTTTCCTTCTGTGAGTCTTTAAAGATTAGCCAGAATCAGATGTACTCCTATGTGAGGGTCAAGGATCAGGCAGAATCAGAGTTACCACTCAGGTTTTAAGAAGGTTCTAGATTAGTCCTGGAAATGTCTTCAAGTCACACAATCAGTTTCTCAAGTGAAGACTCTATTGATCTTTGGGTTTTTAACACTAAAGTGTATACATTTCACTTGTAAATAACAGTAAATAATATTGAATCCCTTTGGACAGTTTTGATTTGACAGATTTGATTAACTGAGAAACTTTTTTTTTTTGACGTTGTCTAAGTGGGCCCAAATTTATTACTAGATTGCATCAATCTAATAATTGTAATTATGGGACATAAAACTGATTTTTTTGTCCAGTGAATTATATAACAAATAAGTCTTTTTATTAATGTTAGATATAATCTATCTTTCTATTAAATTAACATATTTCCCATTAAGATGGATTTTTAAAATGGAAGAGAAGACTTTATTCAGATGAAACTCAGGGTTTATTTCTGAAATTTAAAGCACTTTTCTGTGGCATATAATACAACTGGGAAATGACATGTAACTGGTTAGTATATAATATTTTCTTTTTTGGCATTCTTAAATAAATTACACAATTTTACAGAGTTCTCTTAATGCATTAATTTCTTCAAAATTATTACAGCATGTTTTACTTGTGTTTTTTTATTATCTCATATTGATTTTGCTCAAACAAAGCGTATGTCCTCTCTCCCTTCCACCATCACTATTACTAACACCGACGCCAACCCCGCTGTTTTTGTTTATTTCACATACATTTTTGTGAAGATTCATTTAGGGTAGACCGAGTTAAGGTAAAAAGAGAGAGAGAGAGAGAATGTTTTCCTTTTTCTCTAAATTTTAACCATTTTTTTCTTTTCATTTCCACTTCAACTCCCATCTACAGGGCAACAGTCACAATTGGAGGCAACCTCAGTTATGTCATCTAGAATCCAGTTGGGACATACAGTGTTGAGCCATCTTCCTTGGGCCTGTCTTTCTAGTTATATAGCATACAGCTGTACCTCTGGATGGAACGGGTGGCATGGAGTTCTCCATCCTGAGTGGTTGAAGAGAAGTTTTCCTCCTATTGGAATTCATCTATGCTTTTAGTTTCTCGGTAATTGGCAAGGGAGCTTTATCATGGCTCATTTTCACTGTGACTTTGAATATATGTTTAAACTGGTCAGGTTTTTTTTTTTCTAATGTTACCATCCTGGTGTACCAAGTGCATTCCCCTGTATATTAAAAATGTGTCCAATAACAGTAATCTTGGGTAATTAATTCTAGCCATAGAAGAAACTAGAGACATAGTAGCCTGGATTTTAACTTCAGTGGCAGAGTGATTGACAGGAGTCTGGGAAGCAAGGAGATGCATAGAAGGTATAGAGTTTGGTGAATTGCAAAGCAGGTTATTCTAAATTTTGTCCTGAAAACAGGAATGCTTGAGTTGCTTCTAAAATCAAAGTAAATTGCTGGAGCACAGTGAAAGTAGCCAATATAGAAAGAAGAAATTAATGAAGGCAAATGTGGTTTTTGCTAAGTTTTCCATGAAATTTATGTTTCGATGGTGTATATTTAAAAAGAAACAAGGGACTGAGGAAATTTCTGTGTTGATAAAGTGTTTGCCATGCCAGAATTAAGACTTAAATTTTAAACCCAGAATCTACATAAAAAGCTGGGCATGGTGGTTTGATAATTCCAGATGGGGATTACCCAGATTCTGGAGAGAGGTGACCAGCCAGGTTAGATGTGTCAGTGAGGTCAAGTACAGTGAGATACCTGCCCTAAAACGGAAGATGGACAACTTCACAGGGACAACATTTGAGGTCATAATATACGTACACACTTGACACACACGAACTCATATTCATGTGAACAACGTTGTTTCACACACACACAGTGCCAGAGGATACAAGAATGGACTTAGAAGTTGCCTGAGTGTTTCAGAGGAAAATGGATAAGAAAGATAAAAGAAAAGGTAAGTATAAATAAAACCTCAAAGTCAGATCATAAGAAATATCCAAAGACCATGAACTATGTCTGATGATGGAGAACAGAAGCATAGTGTCTTAAAGGAAATGACATAGAAACAACTTTTGATATGAGTGTTTCAGAAACTCAGTGGAGTGAAGGAAGGCATGGAAGACATGCCAATGTCATGATGAGAAAAAATAACCAGCGCTGGGTATGCTGGGGCAGCAGGGCAGTGGGTATACACAAGCGGGATGTTCTGCAGCCACTTGACAAAGCAGGTAAATCTTTGAGTAGTTATTCTGATATTGAGTTTTTCTTAATATTTTTTGGAGAAAGTGCTGTCTGAGATGCAATTTGTTTAGGTTTCTCAGTCCTTATTAGAAGCTTGTCATGCTTGTATAAGCTGGCGACTATGTGTTTTTACCTCAAAACTTATTTATTTTTCAGGATATAGAACATCATACGAGAAATTAGTTGAAATGAGCATGAACTTTAGGTTTCTCTATCCATAGAACCCTTAGTTTTAGAAATGTATAAAACCCTTTGAAATGTTCTATTCCTAGAAATAAGTACAAATAGCAGGTGTGCAGCTTGGCCATCACGGGGGACCCCTAACAATAGGAGTAGACAGTGTCTCTGACTCTGTCACCTACTGCTGGGTTCATTTCCCCTAGCTGGGTTGCCTTGTCACCCCTCTCCACATTTCCCCTGTGGAAGAGGATGAGTCAGGATCTGTCCTGACTCAAGATGCCAGGGTGGATTGGTACCAACTGAGGCCTCCTCTTCTCTGGAAAGAAAGATAAGGGGTAATGGGAGGAGGGAGGTGTGAGGATTGGGCAGAGAGAAGGTAGATGGCTGGGATCAAGATGTAAAGTGATCAAATAAATAAATGGAGAAGAAAAAGAGAAATGTTATCTAGTTAAACAAGTAAAAAAAAAAATTAGACCTTGACCCGACCCATAGGCCAGTCAATGGAGACCTTGAATGGGGGAGTGAGAATGGGATGAGACAAGAGACATGAGAAATGAAGACCAAGACAGTTTCTCTGATCAAAGTCTCCGCTTATTGGAATTTTTCATACAACTTTATAGGGAGAAGGCAGGGCAAAAGGAATATAATTGCCTTTGGCAGGATTACTAAGTGACTAGGAATCACAGGATGACCCACAAGACAAGTCACAAGATGTGCTAATAATGGTTGTTTGGAAAGTTCCTCAGAAGTGTTACTTGGGAAGCCCCAAGGGGGGTGGAGGGTTTAAGGTGTTTCAGGAAGGTGATCTTATCGAAAACCCCAGGTCAACCAGGAATGCACGATTATATCCAAGAAGTAGACCATTAAACCAGGTCAGGCCAAATGCCAAGAATTCTGGGGGCAGCAAGGTTCCAGAAGGCCTCACACAAGACCTAATATAACATTTTTTTAATGTAATGCTTTGGAAAACACACACACACAAATTTCTACTCTGATAAATTCCAGAATTAGAATCTACAATAAATGTTAATCAGTCCTACACTTTCATTTTGCTAAAAATTAGGCAAAAAAAAGATAACTTGGACTTTTAAAGTACTGAAGTTTTAAGGACTGTGGGACTCAATGTTATACTGTTTATGCTGTGATATTAAGATGTTAATATGAGATTTGGGGAAATGATGAAGAAAGGAAAGGTTACTGTTTATTGTTTAATAAAAGATATTTGCCTGTCAAATTGACAATAAAAAGAAACAATGTATGTATTGATAGTTGTAGATAATAAAAGGGTATAAAAGATTCAACTATAATATTATTTACAAATTAAACCATTCTCTTAATTGTATATGTAGCTGATAAAATTTTGAAATATTTATTTAATAATATGTAAGATGTCGTATAACATGTGATTTGAGATAAGGCAGATCTGCTTAGTCTGAATTCCAAATAATTTAAGAACAACTTTGCCTCAGCTTGAAAGGTATAGTTACATGAGTGGAAAATCCTGCTCATTTTGTATTTTTAGTGTTGAAAGAGACCTTGGATATTAACTGGCAACTTTTAAGAGCAAAATAAGTAGCTAATAGCTCAAAGTGTTTTAAATTATATTTCAAGGGAATTCACAGACAATCAAACTAATGGCCAATTTTCTGCCATCATTTCTATAGTAACAGCACAGAGGTCCAGCATTTGGTAGGTGGTTCCTACTCAGCAAACACCTTTCTAAGTGATTTCCACGATTAGCACATCTATCACTGCTGGTATTCTCAGGAGATAAATTGGCAGTTTTGCAGGCAAGAAGTTGAGCTAGAGAGAGATTGCGTGCTTTTCCGAAGGACAATGGATGAATAGTACAGCCCTGACATCAGAATTATATGCAATGTCTCTTACTCAGAGTCTAGGTTCCATACTATGCTTCTCCTCTTTGAAGTGCCTTGGATCATGGATCACAAAGTGCTCACAAAGTGTTTGATGGTAGCTGCACAAACATGAAGGGAGCTAAGGAATCTATTGTGTGTGGTTCAGATATTCTGGTTGAATTACAACTATCGGCTTAGCGTCTTTCTGGGTAGCAGTGCCCCTTATTGACTCTGCTCCATGTTAGCCATGACCAAGCCATTTTGTAAATATCTTTCATTTTGCCTAAACAATGTCAATTACAGAAACCATAGCAACTTGTTTCTATATATTCTCGTCTTCCCCACCCAATGACCTCTAGTAACAGGTATCCAGGGTTTTAATCACCTGGCACATGGCAACTGACCATTCACTGGTTACTCTTAATAACAAGCACATCTGTTAAGTACCTTCCCACCTCACTTCCTCTGAAGCCTCTGAGAAGGAAGGAAGCCGTGCTCAGCCATGTGGGCTTAGCTTCCCTCTGAGTCCTCACCAGTGCTGCTGTCTTCCTAAGGCATTGATGATTCTTCTAACAAACCTCTTTACCTCGGAGAAGGGTATGCTTCAGTGTTTCCACACTGCTCCTACCCCCAAAGAACAAAATGCTTCAGTGTTTCCCAAAATCAACACATGAAACCTTTCACCCGAGAGACAACCAAAAGCCAAGACTGAGAAGACCTACGTCCTAAACAGGACGTTCTGTTCTGCCGATTCACAGCAGCAAGTCAGCTGGGAGAGGCACAAAACCAAGGCAGGGAATCAGAGTGTGCCCTGAAGACAGCATTGGCCCGGGTCCTTAGCCTGGCCCTCGGGGAAACTGCTCAGAGGTCTCACTGAGGCCAGGGCGTGGGATGTGCTGCCTCTTACAGTCTAGTGGTCTCAAGGCAACGCACGCTATGTGCTGAACAGCAAACAGACCAGAGAGAGAGTGCCGGGACAGATTGCAGAAAAGGGGAAGATTTGGAAGACCAAGTAGAAGAAACAGCTTTGAGGGAAAGCCCCGAGACCTCCTCACAGCAAACAAGTGCAGGAAGTGGACAGTCTGGTTTATTTGGAAGCTGAGAAACAAAACCACACCTAAGTCAGGAACAAGTCGGTCAGACCCAAGACTGTGGCTGGTGCCTGGTGGAGGGATCGAAACACTTTGTCCTGTGTTTCTACTTATTTTTTACGTTACTGTTTTTAGTTATCAGAATTTTTATCTTAATTTGTCATTTCTTATTCATGTGGTATATACTGATTACCCATGGAGCCATCCTCAATTACCTCACCGAAGCATGCTAAGCCTGAAATCTCCAGTGGGGATATAGGGTGTCCTGAGCACGTGGTCTGTTACCACCTTGTTAGAGAGGGATTCCGACGATGAGAACCAAGTTCACATTCTCAAACTGTGTGTTAAAAGTGACTCTGTATGCCTGGTCTCTGTCACTATTGTCAGAATAGTGAATTACATGAAGAATCCAGTGTCCTAGGTTTCTTTCCTCCTAGTGCTTGCCACGTCCATATTCCTCTCTCCATGCTGTTTTCAGAAACATATGTTTCTGTAGAGATTGCTGACAGTTTCGTTGTCTTGGTGCTGGTGTTTGTGTCTGTGTGTGTGTGTGTGTGTGTGTGTGTGTGTGTGTGTGTGTGAGACTGCTCCTGTTATCACCCATCAGAAAGTGTGGGGTGTAGAATGGTGTCTTGTTATATTGCATCCAGACTGATTACCTTGAAGCAGAGATTGGACTGATTTGGAAGCTCACCACTTCAGGTACCGGGGCTTGTGAAACAGCTCATAGGATTTTGTGATCTTAGTTCTATATGTAGGTTACAAACACATGCATAGTCACACACACTTCTTTTGTCTTCAGATTTATGGATTTGTGTGTGTGTGTGTTTGTGGTGTGTGAGCGTGAATGTATATGTGGTGTGGGGGGCATGTGTGTGTGTGTGTGTGTGCATGTGTGTACGTGAGTACAGATACTTACTGAGGACAGAGGGTTTGGATCCACAGAGCTGGGGCTACAGGCATTTGTGGGCTGATGGATGTGGGTGCTGGGACTGAACGTGAGTCCTCTGCAAGAGCAGTACAAGCTCTTAACGAGAGAGACATATCTACGACCCCATACCCAACTTTGAAGTGTTTGCTGAGGATTCAAACTCAGATCTTTGTGCATGTGCAGCAAGCTCTCTTACTGAGCTGTATCCCCTTGCTGTTCAGGGAGCTTTTGCTGTTATTTTGTTTTGATTCCTTTGATTTTTGCATATTAAACGAAGACCTTTATTCACAGTATTTAATCAGAGAGGTTTTTTTTTTTGAATTATTGCTGAAAGGTTGCTGTCAGAGAAGGAAAAAATGTTAGAAGAGGATTTTATGCAATGTGTCCTTTTGTCTAACAATAACTCACTTTTACATGGCTCTTGAGTTTGTTGGCTGGAAAGAGAAGAAGCATGCTCAATTATTCATGCTTTCTAATTAAACCCCACCGATTGTGCCTAAATGGAAACTTTATTTCAGAGAGAATGTGTTCTTAATGTTTTTTTTTTCTTTTTTCGCTATAACAACAATTTCTCAAATGGGAAAATAAATCTTTTAAGGTCTGTAGTAAGCTAGCCATTGATTTTTGAACATGCATATAGAGAACATATTTATCATATTGCAAGCCTCAGTCATTTAATATCATGGCTTGCTCCGAGATGGTGATATTTGATGGCTGCTCATGACAAAACCAGATTATTCTCTATGTTCTTTTGAGCTGTGGTCATGAGGCTCAGAGAAACCTCAGTCCTACCAAGCCCATGCACAATAAATCAAATAAGGTAGCTATATACTTGACTTTGCTTTGTGGATGAAATATTTGTACAAAAATATTGGGGCATTTTCTTTGATTTTTGCAGTATTCATTTTTGACTCAAAAATAATCATTTAAAATATGAATAACAATCAATGTGGGACTTTTGAAATCTTTCTTCCTGTCTCTTTGTCTCTCTCTGTGTCTGTCTCTGTTTGTCTCTGTGTCTCTATGTCTGTCCTTCTGTCCCTCTCTCATCTCTCTTTCCAGAATCTCACTATGTATCCTTGGTTAATCTGGATCTTGCTAGATAGCCAGTCTTGCCTCAGAGTCACAGTGATCTGCCTGCTCCTCCCTCCAGACTGTTAGGATTAAGATGTACACTGTATGTTCAGCTCTTTCTCTTTTTGGCAGAGAAATATGTTTGCTGGCCAGGCTAACTTTAAACTCACTATATCTCTTAGGGTGACTTTGAGACCTGATTCTCCTGCCTCTGCCTCCAAGGGCTAGAATTACAGGCGTGCCCTCCTATTAGTGGTGAGATTTATTTTAACCCCATGTCTTTAATTTAGTATAATTTCACTATTGGTTTTCCTTAAATTTCCTTAAATTTTGTGATCTTTGTATGCTTTTCAAAAATCATATGTCAGGGAAACAACCCAGATGCCCTTCAGTTGAGGAACGGATACAGAAATTGTGGCACATCTATACAACGGAACATTACTCAGCAATAGAAAAACAAGGAAATCATGAAACTTTCAGGCAAATGGTGGGAACTGGAAAAGATCATCCTGAATGAGGAATCCCAGAAGCAGAAAGAGACATAGGGTATATACTCACTCATAAGTGGATATTAGATATATAATACAGGATAAACCTACTAAAATCTGTACACCTAAAGAAACTAATCAAGAAAGAGGACTCTGGCTAAGATGCTCAATCCCCATTCAGAAAAGCAAAGAAGATGGACATTAGAAGAGGGAGAAAACAGGGAACAGGATAGGATCCTACCACAGAGGGCCTCTGAAAAGCTCTACCCTGCAGGGTGTTAAAGCAGACGTTAAGACTTATAGCCAAACTTCGGGCAGAGTGCAGGGAATCTATGAAAGAAGTGGGAGATAGTAAGACCGGGAGAGGACAGGAGCTCCACAAGGAGAGCAACAGAACTAAGATATCTGGGCCCATGGGTCTTTTCTGAGACTGATACTCGAGCCAAGGACCATTTATGGAGGTAACCTAGGACCCCTGCACAGATGGTAGTTCAGTGTGCAAGCAGGGTCCATATCAATGGGAACAGGGACTGTCTCTGACATGAACTGATTGGCCTGCTCTTTGACAACCTCCCCCTGAGGGCGGGGGGGCAGCCATATCAGGCCACAGAGGAAGAAGACAATGCAGCCACTCCTGATGAGACCTGATAGACTAGGATCAGAAGGAAGGAGATGAAGACTTCCCCTATCAGTGGACTTGGGGAGGGACACGGGTGTAGAAGAGGGAAGGAGGGTGGGATTAGGAGGGGAGGAGTACAAAGTGAATAAAGTGTAATTAACAATAAAAATGCAAAAAAAATCATATGTCAGAGCCAGGCATGGTGGTGCCTGCCTGTATTCCCAGCACTAGGGGAGGCAGAGGAAGGCAGAAAGCTATGAGTTCAAGGCCAGCCTGGTCTACACAATAGTGAGTTCCAGGACAGACTGACCTACATAGTAAGATCAAAAAATTTTTCATCTATCATCTTTCATAAAAGAACCAAGGGACTATGCAGTGGTGGCACAAGCTTTTAATCCCAGCACTTGGAGACAGATGCAGGCTGATCTCTGTGAGTTCAAGGTCAGCTTTGTCTACAAAGTGAGTCTAGGACAATCAAGGCTACACAGAGAAACCCTGGCTTGAAGAAACTAAAATAAATAAATTAAAAAATCATATGTCATTTGGTTAAGATATGATTCTTACATGCAAAACTACATAAATTTGCCTAACACTTTTTACGTATTTTGTATATGATCCACTGAGAGACTAAAATGGCTACACTAGATATTCTACAGCTCAAAGATGGCAAGAGGAGCATGTTCAGAAGTATCCACTTTACTAACATTTTTAGTCAGATTACACAGAAATAATGACTCTGTTCCTTCACAAGACGTCTCAGCTTCAGCCTTCACGAAAAGCTGGCTTGTCTCTGCTTGAAAGCCTCTTTCTACATTGTTTTGCTCTTGGTTTAGAACATATTTTCGTTATTTGACAATATGCACCTCATGTGGCTTAAAATGCATTGTTAATGAAAAGACAGATTTTCGTATTGAAATATGGAAATCTACTGGGTCTGTAGAAACCTGTTTGAACCACTGTTTTCGCTCATGTTTTTATATTTATGAACAGACTCAAAATTATGCCTTGAATAGAATGATGAAATTGATTTGATTACTAGATGAAATTTATCTTGAAAACGAAACAAGGCAGTTTAAACATTTTACACATGATTTTACATGGTAGATGTTGTATTTTTCTTTTTCTTTTTGTTTTTTGTTTGTTTTTTGAGACAGAGTTTTTCTTTGTGTAGCTTTGGTTGTTATGGAACTCACTCTGTATAACAGGCAGGCTTCAGACTCACAGAGATCCACCTTCCTCTGCCTCCCACATGTTGAGACTAAAGGCATGTGTCACCCCCACCCAACAGGAGTTCTATTTTCAAAGGACATACTAACAATTCACTTATTATAAAAGACATTGTGCGAAAGTGAAGATACCAATTCCAGGTTTTGGACAGAGGTTTCAACAAGATCCTAAAATGCTTTAATATGTGTCTTAAAAGGTTACAGCATTGTATTCTACCCTTGAAGAAAAAAAATCAAAAGAAGGTTGTATGTAAAATTTGCAGAATATTAAAATAAAAAATACACAAAAATACAGTTGAAGATTAAGTAGCCTCAAGAATAAGACTGGCTAGGTCCTTTGAAAGCATGTTATCATTTTCATCTGTCATGCACATTTGATGAAAGCCTTCAGCTGGGTCCATTCTTAGCACACAAGGTTAGCAAGCAAAAAATCTACCCCCTAAATGTCACATCCATAAACAATTCCCTCAATCAGACCATTTTAAAGGTCTCTCTTGGAATTACTTATTCACAGAGGCCAGATTGTATTTTAGATAATTTTGAAAAAATGAAGTTCTTCACTATGGACCCACTATAATGCTGAAAGGAAGTATAAAACACACATCTGTTTGAATTTTAATTTCTTGAACACTTCCCATCTATTTACCAACATTATTAAAGATTTATAAACATGGTTAATTGAGGGTGATCATTAATATCATTTTAAGAATTAAAAGCCTATAATCCATTTTTAATTTAGTATTGTTTATACTTATATAGATGATACATTTATAAAAAACAGATTCTCTTCTTATAGAGACCTTTTGTCATAGACTTTGCTAATATGTTTAGCATATGCTACACTGGTAAGTTGTCATATATATATTGAGTTCACTGAGAAGTTGGTTCTAGGAATAGAGTTCACTATCATTTCCCCCTCCCTACACCTTAATTATCCTGTTTCAGATCCAAGAAAACGTGTCTCATTATGTTTTACAAAGCCCCTTGTTGGGTAAGAGCAGGTTCATTTAACTCTGTGACATGGAGGGAGGAGAACAAACAGTCTCATCATCTATCTAACCAGTCTGCTACCTGGACATTCACTTACAACTTTACTTTGGTTTGTCATATACTTTATAAATTCACACAGCAAAGCTGAGAGTGTGTCTGTTGTCCATTATTCTCCAGACACTGTTTAACAATCTATGGATTTCTTTTGAATACCTTCTATCACATTTTTTAACACATCATGGTAAATAGTTTCCAAACATCTTTATGACATTTTTGGAGAATTACAAGATCACAATTTTCACCCTTTTTGATCTTTGAAGTATCCAATTGGATTGTTTACATAAAAATGTCATATAAAACATGTAATAAAATAAATATAATAATTTATATTTTATTTGAAGCACAAGAATAGGAAAGAATAGTTATTATTGCCTCTCATGTATCAATGAAGAATCCCAATAGGGGAGAAATAGTTCAAGTCACACACATAACCTTATAAAGCTGATGTCTTCTTCATTGAAGCTGAATGTACTTAGCCAACTTCCAGACCTTTCACATTCCATAAATCATGAATCTCCATAGCTTCTGAGTGATATGAATTTTCTTCTTTTCTATAAAGTTCTAGAGTCTTAAAATATCAGGGAATTTAAATCACTGATGAGCACAAAAGTAATTTATCCTTGTATATAGGTTTACTGGAATAACTGATTCAGATGTGAGCCTGGTTTATGGTGAATGGAAGCATATACCAATACAGGTTTATCCTTCTCAGTATTGATCCTATAGTTTTGGAAACTCACCTGTCCATTTTATTCATTTATTTATTCATTCATTTCTTTATTTTGAGGACTCAGCATCATTAAATTTCTTCTGCAGTTATCTATACCAGCCTTCTATTCCACAGTTATTTCTTGGGTTGCTATTCTTGGACTTTCCATTATATTAGATCTATTCCACTTAGTTTATCTTGTTACCTATAATAAGGACTCACTCAAAATACCTATTGCCATTGTTAACTCAGAAAATTTTCTCTTTTAGTATTTAGATTCTAACTGCTAAGGTGTTCTAAAAATACCATTTCATGCATTAAAACAAAAAGTCATGTGGCTGGCTGACATCTGTAATCTTCATACACAACCAGACAACTGACCAAAACTAAGTACTAGTCATGTCTTCCATATATTTTATTTTCAATGTTCTACACAACAGACAATAATGTGCTCATTGCCAAATCATATATCTGAGAGATGGCTTTGCTTCTTTACTGTTCTGTTTGCCAGATATTAAACTATTTCTTCATTAAATAAATATACATTTCCTATTACAGCCATTGTTCTTTTTTATGAGAGTGCACTTTTCACTTATCTGAATATTTTGTTCAAGGTGGAATGATATTATTAATCAAATAATAATTTTAAAATGCCTTAAAATCCAGCTGTGAGAATAGCTTAGAATTTAGCACTGGTTGGATCAGGAAACTGACCTCATCTAGTAAGTTGGGGAAGGCTTCTAAGCAGAAGGAATTTGAGGCAAGTTCTAAAGCCTGAGTCGGGTTTTACTTAGTTGAAGAGCTGACAGAGACAGTTCCATGTGGAGAACAGTAGGTGTCCAGGGGTGAGGTCAGAGGAAGCAGAGCAAGTGAAGCAGATAAAAGACCACAGATTCTTGTTAGGAAGGGGGCCTAAAGAGGTTAGAATGACAGATGAGATCAAGGAGAATCAGGAAGCAGAGAACTTCTTTATTGACAGAAATTTAAAGTTTCTCATAAATCATGAAGTTTGCAGGCAAATGGTGGAAACTAGAAAAGATCATCCTGAGGGAGGTATCCCAGAAGCAGAAAGAAACACATGGTGTATACTCACTTATAAGTGGATATTAGACATATAATATACAATGAACATACTAAAATCTGTACACCTGAAGAAGCTAAGCAAGAAGGAGGAACCTGGGGTAAGATGATCAATCCTCATTCAGAAAGGCAAATGGGATGGACATTGGAAGAGGGAGAAAATAGGCAACAGGACAAGAGCCTACCACAGAGGGCCTTTGAAGACTCTACCCAGCAAGGTGTCAAAGCAGATGCTGAGACTAGTGGCCAAACTTTGAGCAGAGTGCAGGAAATCTTATGAAAGACTGGGGAGCTAGGAAGACCTGGAGGG
>JAQQSO010002305.1:0-14481 GCA_028658305.1 Pachyuromys duprasi | reverse complement strand
AGTGCTTCTCATCCATTCAAGATTCCTCTGTTGAGAATTATCTGCTTAAGGACAGCATCTTCAACAAATGGTGCTGGTCCAACTGGATTTTCTTTTTTGTTTAATTGACAGTGTCCTTTGCCTTACAGAAGCTTTTCAGTTTCAAGAAGTCCCATTTATTACTAATTTTTACTTTTTTATTATTACCATTTTTACAGTTTATTCAATTTGTTTCCCAGCTGTGGCTCCCTCCCTCATCTCCTCCCAATACCACCTTCCCTCTTTCTTCTCCCCCTATGTTCCTCTGCTAGTCCACTGATAGGGGAGGTCCTTCTTCCTTTCTATTTAACCCTAGCCTATCAGATCTTATCAGGACTAGTTACAATGTCTTCCTCTGTGGCCTGACAAGTCTACAAACCTTAAAATTACTAATTGTGCTCCCTCAAGATCCAGCTATACCACTCCTAGTCATATAGCCAAAAGATGCTCAACTATACAACAAGACATTTGCTCAACCATGTTCATAGCTGCTCTATTCAAAATAGCCAGATATTAGGAATAGCCGGGGGCAACTAGGAAACAACCTAAATGTCCCTCAACAGAAGAATGGATACAGAAATTGTGGTACATTTACACAATGGAAAACTACTCGGCTATTAAAAACAAGGAAATCATGAAATTTGCAGGCTAATGGTGGAACAAGAAAAGATCATCTTGAGTGAGGTAACCGAGAAGCAGAAAGACACACCTGGTATCTACTCGCTCAAAAGTCTATATTGCCATATAATATAGGATAAACATACTAAAATCTATACTCCTAAAGAAGCTAAACAACAAGGAAGAAGCTAGGGAAGATGCTCAATCCTCATTCAGAAGGATAAACATGTTAGACATTGGAAGCAAGAGGAGACAGGGAACAGGACAGGAGCCTACCACAGAAAACCTCTGAAAGACTCTATTGATCAAGGTATCAAAACAGAGGCTGAGACTTCATAACCAAACTTTGGGCAGCGTGCAGGGAATCTTATGAAAGAAAGGCGAGATAGAAAGACCTTGAGGAGACAGGAGCTCCAAAACAATAGACCAATAGAGCCAAAAAACAAAAACAAAAACAAAACAACACCCAAAATACCTGAGTCCTAGAGACCCTGCAGAGAATGATACCACAACCAAGGAGAATGTATGGAGAGGACCTAAAACCCTGGCTCAGATTTAGCCCATAGACTCAGTATCCAAGTAGGCTCCCTAGTAAGGGAAGCAGGGTCTTTCCTTCTCATGAACTCAGTGACAGGCTCTCTGATCACCTCCCCTTAAGGGTTGCAGACTTGCCAGGCCAAACAGGAGTTCCCATTTATTAATTGTTATATTAGAGCCTGAGCTGTTGGTGTTCTGTTCAGAAAGTTGTCTCCTATGCCAATGACTTAAGGACTGTTCTCTACTTTCTCTTCTAGTAGATTTACTGCACTTAATTTTACGCTGAGGTCTTTGATCCACTTGAACTTGAGTTTTGTGCAAGGTGATAAATTTCTATTTGCTTTTTTCTGCTTATAGACATCCAGGTAGACCAGCACCATTTGTTGAAGAGTGCTTCTTTTTGTTCCATTGATGATTTTGGGTCCATTGTCAAAAATCAAGTGTCTATAGGTTGTAGGTGTGTGGATTTATTTCTGGGTCTTTGGTTTCTCAGATCAAGTTTGAAATGATACTTGGAAAGTCAGATGATCTTGTGAAATTCTGTGAACATTGTTTACTTCTCTGTGTTTATGTAGAACAAAGACTAAGTTTGTAAAACTCAACAGTTAATGAAATTCTGCGAAGAGCTCTGTGAGTTACAATTACATTGTAGAATTTCTGTGCATTTCTATGACATAACCAGAAGCCACTCTGGTGAGAATTTTACAGATGTCCTAGGGAAACACAGTATGTGTTTTTGTTTCCAAATCATCTCTTTATCTACATTCAAAGTGAAAAGAATAAAGAAAGCTGTTACATTGATATGTTAAGAAAAAGTCTTTGATATTTATCTGTTAAATATTTTTCTTATTTAAGCAAAAATTTTTATATTTTTTCTTTTTTAAATTTTCTAGAAAGCTACTATGATTATGGAATATGCAGATGTAACTACAATTCTCATCTAGAGATGGGGAAGTCATCATTAATTCAGATCTCTAAAGGTAACGAGTCATCATTCTATGAGGAAAATTCAGGTCTATTGGTTATTCTGTGGGTACAGAGAACTTTCTTTACATCTAGCTTTTCATCTCAGTGACGTTCCTGCAGGGAGTCTTTTGATAGTTGATTATTATTTGAAGTGACAGGAGGCAGGCAACTTCAAACGAAGCGGCCCTTTCAGTCAGAACTAATAGACTTCGGAAGAGGTTACTCATTCTAAATATCCCTAAATCCATTGATTGTGACCATAGAAGTATGGAAGGTAATATGGAAAAATATATGTTACGAACAACAACAACAAAAAAGAACTAATGTAGGAAGATCTTGGAAACATTATAAAGAAAGAATACCAAATGAAATCAGATAGGAGTTAATGAAAATAAAATAGTTTCAGGAGATAGGGGAGTCATATCTTAAAAAGAATCAGGTTTCTTCCAGATGAGTATTCTTATTCTGCAAAATGGAGGAGCATAAGCTGATTTACAGATAGGCAAATTATTCTTGCTGCACATAAAATCCTCCATATTTTCCCACATAGATAGTCATCCTAAACCAAAGATCATTGTAAAATAGAATTTAGTAGTTCCCACCAAATTGACAATTGTAAGGTGTCTGCATTTGCAAAATCCAAACGTGAGTTCACAACCAAATACAATGAATCTGAACTGTTCAGGTTACAGCCTAACACATGTTGTTTCATGTGCCTTCACTCAGCCCTGGTCATGCATATAGCATGCATGCTTCTCTAGACACGCTGTCGCTCCACCCAATGCTCAGAACCACTGTCTGAGTTACCTTGTCTCAGAATCAAGTGTACTGTGTGTTACCAACTATTCTGCATACATTTCATACCCTCATGTAAAATCAGAGTTTAACTGTAAATGAAAACTTTAAAAAATTTCCTCAGCAGGTAAGCATCCAATTAATGTATCTTAGGATTGTATTTTACTACAATGCTTCATAGATTTAAGAATGTAATATTTGTATCTCTTGCTTGAATTTTGTAAAAATTTATTAGCTGAATTTGGCTAAGGGTTATGACAGATTTTTCACAAACTTCTGAAATGGCCCTAAACATAATTCTATCATCTTTTATTCATATTAGCATAAGATAACATTCTCAGCATATGAAATTATAAGATCAAAGGAGCAGTTTGAAAATCACTCAAGATTTTTTTATGTCCTCCAGTGCCAAATGTATAGAGTTTATTCTTTATTTATTAGTATGCAAATTTGCTCTTAACTTTAATAAATGGTAAAATAATATGTATACTAATTTTTAATATAGTAATTTATAATTTATCACCAATAAGAATTTGATTTGTGTATTGCCTAAATTATATAAAATGTCTTGGGTGAAATAATTATAACTGGAAAATATTGAGGAATTCATCTTGTAGATTTTCTAATTTGATAAAATATTTAATTACTAGGAAAATAACAACACTAACAAGTAATAAAGTTGAAAAACCTCCCTATTGAAAATCACTTAGTTGAGGTCACATATACAACCCTGAAATGTGCAGTGGCATTATTTAAGTAATAGCTATCAGAGAACCCTTTGGGTTTCACATGAAATAAGTATAGAACTCTGAACCACAACCTTTCTCTTTATTGTATGCCTCTGAAATCATTTTACTGTTAATTGATTCATGTCCATTCCAAATTCTAAGTTGGTCAAGTACACAAATAAATAAGGCTTAGGGATGAATGTAAAATTACCATCATGGCAGTTACTGAGAAATGCAGCTGTAGCAGAGGCACTTTTTAGTGATTACCATTAAATAACAACACAAATTTGTAGGTATAATATTTGAAGTGAATGTTAATCATGTTATAACTCTTAAATCTTTGGTGAATCAGTGTATGAAAATTAACATAGCTGTGAACTCTTTTCATGACTGGACCTGAATATACATCTATTTATCTCAGGTTACTAAAAATTCTGGTTTTTAATGACCTGCTGGTGATACACTTTTTTTTAATGTAATTTATTTATTTTTATATTAATCACAGGTTAGGTACTTTGTATCTCAGGCATAGCCCCCTCCTTCATTCCCTCCCACTCTCCCCATTCCTCTCTCATCTCCTCCCTGCCCCCTCCAAGTCCACTGATGGGGGAGGACCTCCTCTCCTTCCATCTGACCCTAGTTTATCTTGTCTCTTCAGGGCTGGCTGCAATGTCCTCTTCTGGCATCTAGCTAGGCTGTTACTCCCTGGCGTGTGTGGGGGAAGGTCAGCCATTGAGTTCATAACAGAAATAGTCCCTGTTCCCCTTACTAGGGTCTCCAGACTTTTAACAACTGTAAACAGAGTAAGGGCTACAGAAAGAATCAAGAAGGTGGAAACCACTTCAAGCCATGATTTTCTTGAGGTATATATACAGTGAAACACCAAAATATAGGAAGTGGCAACATAAGACAAAAACTGAATATGATCCTTGAGTTATAAGTTACAATTTTCTCTCTCCAAGTTTCTGTATTCTGTCGATTTTCTTGATAATTATTCCTAGAGAATGTAACGAATAATACTTTATTACTTATTTTTCTGTTTTAGTAGTGTCCTCATATTCACAATTATGCTTGCACTGGCAAGCATCTACTATGAAATAATTTAGAATCTACTCTCACAAGCTATATTGTCCAGTATACTTAAAGGCAATGTTTTATTCTCCTGGTTGGCAAGCACGAGTGAAAATAGAAGACAGTTTAATGGGATTTTGCAAAAGTGCATGGAACTATTAATTATGCTGTCTGTGTCTCAATTTCCCTCAATTAGTTTAGAATTCATTTTTCACAGATACAAGTCCCTATCAGCAAGCTGGACTTCAGGAGCCTTTGACACTTTTGTTTTGGTGATCTCCTGTTACTTCCTTCAATGTAGTATATATGTATTCATAAATATACAAACTTTATCCTAGGTTTGACAAACATTATTTTGACATGGGTGATTCAACAAAGTATTTTTAGTAAATACCTTATTAATACCAACATTTTAATTCAGTAAAACAAAATGGATCACGGAATACTTGTGTTTTTATTTCAGATGAGATGTTAAAATTGTTCTGATGAATTTATAGTGTTGGAGAGTATAGACTGAATAAAAATGACAACATTAAACAAGATGGAAATGAGAGAAACAATTGATGTAAATTTAGTTTGAAAATTGTCCTATTGTGATATAATTATTTGTATTCCAATAAAATTTCAAAATATGGTAACTGCTCTGAGCATATGAAAGTCTATAACTTTTCATATCTTAAAATGTCATATCAAAATTAACTCACTCTAGGGGACTTGAATAATATATTGGAAGAAAACTGAACAGATCACTCTTACATAGCATATAATTTTAATATAGTTTACAGTATTGCTATATTAGGTGGAGAATGCTGAACCATATAATAAAAATCATTATCTATTAATCCTTTGACTACTACATACAAGACATTGGACTTGGTGCTTTTTTGTAAATATATTCTTCATTTACCAAAGGGAAGCATTCTCTCTGAGAACTGTCATCATGAAGCCCATACCACATCATAAATACCATCTCACCATTTAGAATCACTTTTAGCAGAACCCTCCTCTAACTTTATTTTATTTTTGTTAATTAGACCTGAACTCTGTGAATACCTCAGTATATTTCTATTTCTAACTACTGGGCACATGCCATTGCTCAATATGTTTAGTATTTAATATATAAAAATTCCTAAATACAAACTGCATGCTGTTCCCTAGTCAAGGGAGCAGCAGCTGGCTATCTCCGACATGAACTCAGTGGCAGGCTCTCTGTTCACCTCCCCCGAGGGTGCAGCCTTGCCAGGTTACAGAGAAAGACAATGTAGCCAGTGCTAATGAGGCCTGATAAGCTAGGGTCAGGTAGAAGGGGAGGAGGTCCTCCCCTGTCAGTGGACTAGAGGAGAGACATAGGGGAAGAAGAGGGAGGGAGGGCGGGGTTAGGAGGGGACAAGGGACTGGGCCACAGCCAGGATACAAAGTGAGTAAATTGTAATAATTTATAATAATTTTAAAAACCTGCATGTTGTAATTTGAACACTGGGAATAATATATGCTAAAATGGGTGGGTAAGAGATAGATAAAAATTACATTCTAATTAATCATAAACTAAAATAATATATTGAGTGTGTATAGTTAGATGAAATATAATATTGAAATAACTTTTACCTGTTTCTCCATGGCATTAGTGTTTGTTCTACCAGTAGCTCATAATTGTGATGTGAATTATCTGTTTACTGGATTGGCCTACTAAAGATAATTATGGATGACTATTCCTTTCTTCAAACCATGTCTTGATGATCTACGGTCACTGATTTTTCCCTTCTTCAAAAATTATACATAAATACATACATACACACGCATATATATATACTTGTGCATCCAGATTTATGTTCTGATGATAGGAATTGAAGAAAAAACGTAAAATTGTTTACTCTCAGATATAATGAGATATTGGACCCTTCAAACACAATGAGAACTCAGAGAAAAAGGTAGGCTGGTGAATATTTTAGTAGGTTTAATGAGAACAGAGTCTTGGGAAAATATGACCAAAACAGGCTTAATCTAATGACAACATTGGCCCTTCTCTGGGCTTCAGAATGTTTCATTCCTCCAGGTACAGAGAAGGCAATTTCTGCATAAGGTCCTAAGCATTCTTTAAACCGTTTTACTCTGCTTTATCTTTACATCTCTGAGAGATTATCATGGCTCATGGATGAATTGCATTTCTGTGTCTATTCCAGGCTTTACTCAGTGATACCTGCAATTTATGTCATACCAGCATTGGCTGAGTGTTTTTTCAACTTCCTAAATGAACTTAGAAAAAATATTTATCTGTAAAATGAACTCAGGAATTCAGCTATGTCCCTCATCCTAATCCAATATCAATAGCATTTATTTTAGAAAAAGTGTCATTGTTTAACCTTAGTTAACCTCTTAATTTAAATAACAGTGTTCATATATTCAGGAAAAAAAAAGATTTATTTTGGGGCAGACTACAAATAGTTGTAATACTCTCTCCAATCATAAGGACAAAACCTAGTTTTACATATAGTATTTTTTTTGTTTTTTTCCTCCTTCTCTGCTTTCTCCATTCCTTCCATCTTTCTTCCTTTCAGTCCCATTTTCCTCCTTCAGTCCTTTTTGCTGTCTCTTGTGCCACACAAACCTGCATTTGGTCGCCCTAAAGCCACACATGAAGGAGAGAAATTACTCCCAAATACTTCCACATGTTTACACACACATATTTAGTGCACCTAACAGAAGCCCAATTCATATTGAGTGCATTTATTTTGTTCAGACTTCACATACAGCAAAGCTTCACTCTAAAGCAGAATCACACTCTAAAGCAGAATCACACACTGAAACCAGAGAGAGAAAGGGGAGAAACCGCCTTTTAAAAAGCTGGCAGCTCTGCGGCTTTTGTGAATATGCTATCGGGACCAATTTTGCTTTGCATTAAGAGGAAGGATGGCCACTTTTGTGTCCTGTTATTTTTATTTACTGAGTTGTTCAATGGCATTCAGAAAATGGGGTGCTGCTCTCTTCCCAGTATGAACTACAGATATTTTCTGATGACCTACAGAAAAATTCCAAAACTGGGAAAGCCTAGTGGGGATTGGGTTCCATGGGACACCTAGGATTCTAGTCAGCCAGCATCCCTTTGAAATGATTATCACTTAAGGTAAACAGTCAGGTTCTCTGACAGGGACCTGGGGGACTGCTCTGCTGCTAATGTTGACAATTGGTAGTGTTATATGGGGGAATCCCTCATGACCTTTGAATATACTGTTACAGTAGTTCAAAACGGAAACATCTTGTAAGAGTGGCCTCTGTGTGTGTGTGTGTGTGTGTGTGTTTGTGTATGTGTGTGTGTGCGTGTGTGTGATTTGTTGCTAAAACAGGATTTTCTGTGTTCCAGGCTGGCCTGAGTGTTGTTAGGTTGAAGAGGAGGACCTGGAACTTCTAATGGTTCTCAGTCTACCTCCCAAGTAGTGGGATTACAGGTGCAAGATTCACTCACACATATTTGTGGCTGCTTTAGAGGCTGATAATGTTTCAGTGACCCTTGTGCCAATGACATTGCCTATCATTTTTTCTTAAAGACAAGATTCACGCTCAGCTTTCAACACTTCACTGTGCTTGTGAAGTTATAGCAGGTACAAACATACTTTTACTTAAGGACTTTGTAAGGAAATCGTTGTTAGTTTTTTTTTTCTTAAAAATTGACACTTCTAGTTATTTTCTTTTTAATTATCACACTTAATTCTTTTTTTAGTGTGTGCATATGTACATGGACATGATTGTGTATCTTGGTGTCTGTGTGGATGTTCACAGAACTCTTGAAGAGTTATTTTTCTTCTTCTATCATGTAGGACACAGGGAAGGACCTAGGTGGTCAATCACAAAACCTGAGAAGCCATCTTGCTAGCCCTTGTTTTTACAACATTTTAATGTACTAAAATTCACATAAATATAGTGATCTACTTAAAGAGTTTAATTAGTGCTCTTTTTACATTTATTTTATAAAATTATATTTATTATATAAAAAGATTATATAACTTAGACCTGATTCTCCATTTCAGAGATTATTTTCTCAGTGTGTATAATAGTAACTCAGAATCACTTTTATACCATATATGTGAGTCAGACTTTTTTTTTGTCATCAGAAAACACATACTATTAACAGCACAAGGGAGGAAATATTTATTTTCACTCAAGGCTTCAGATTTTTTTAGTCCACTGGAGCAGAGAAGGTGAAGCAGAGCAGTGAAGTTCATGTCTTAGTGGCCAGTAAGCAGAGAAAACAAAGGGAATGAGAGCCAGTTGTAACTTCAAAAGCATAACCCCAGTGAATTAACATCTGTATTTAAGCTGCAGTACCAGAAGTTTCACTATCTCTAAAAATAGCATGAGTACTGGATGATTTAGCTCAGGTGTCTGAAGGAGACACATGTTTAAACCACAGTGCACCCAGGCTTCGCTAAAGCTCTTTTCAGTCAGTATAAACTGAATTATTGTATACATATCATATTATAGTTCTTTGGTTTGGAGTTTAAGACTTTAAAATGTGTCTCTAGGATGGGTCAGTATAACATGGAATTGAAAAACAATGCAAAGGTATTACGGGGTTGAAATATTTTCTTGAAAACTTCTTGACATTTTACAAAGTGAATAAACTGTAATTAATAAAAATAAATTAAAAAATAAAAAGATGCTTTAAAAATATATTATGAAAATATTTTTCACACAGTATATTCTTGTCACTGTTTCTTCTCCTAGAACTTAAAAACCTACCTTACTCTGTAACCTTTCTTTCTGCTTATTTAGAAAACAAACACACAATAAAACAAATATATGAACACAATAAATAAAGGAAAATGGAAAATCAGTCATGCAAAATAAATGAAAATTTTGAAAATATTTGAAATATTTTGAAATATTTGAAATATTTGAAATTAAAAGATCAATAAAATGATTGTGAAAAAGAAAAAATAGAATTAAGGTCATAAACAATAAATAGATGATCAGAGTTAGTGTTCTGTGAAGCCTATATTCATCCTACAATTGCTCCCTAAAGACTTATATCAGGAGAGATGTAATCCAAACGCTTGAGTATGATAAAAAGTAGAAAGTGGGTTAGAATTTCTTTTAATATCAGCATTTATTCTCAGGAGAATATTTTGATCTCCACATGAGTATAAGTGGAAGCCACTTTTCTTCCAAAACATAAAAATAAATGCACGTGTCTCTATCTCTGTTTTTTTCTCTCTCTCTCTCATGCATGTGTGTTTATATGTCCTTGTTAGTTAAGTATTATAAATTAAAATATAAGCTTTTCAAATAAGAATATTATCAAAAGAACCTTCATGTAAGAATATACTTGTTTGTAAATCTTACTATAGAATCTTAAAGAAAACATAAGTTTTCAAAAATGAATACTTTCAATCTTATCATATTATTTCATCACCTCACCAAATTGTAATATGTTTCAGGGACATAACAACATGTGCTCTGAGTCTCAGCATCTGTTTTGAGTTGCTACTGGGTAGTGCTTCTTAGAGGACAACTCTGACAGGCTCTTGTCTGCAAGTTTAGCAGAGCATCGTTCATCGTTCTCTGATAGGGTGGGGTTTTGGTTGGGCCAGGCATTAGCTAAGTGTTCCCTCAGTCTTTGCTCTATCTGCTTTTTCTCCCTGCACATTTGTGGGCAGGGTAAATTTTGTGTAGAAGTTTTTGTGGGTGGGTTGGTGTTCCTCTCCCTTTGCTAGGAGATTAGTCTACTTAGTGGGTGTCTTCTTCAGTCTTATGGCCTCTGCTACTAGGAATCTCTGCTTGACTATCCCTCATATCCTCCCAAGAGACTACCCTGACTTAGGTCTACAGCTGATCATGAGATACCCCAACCCTCCATTTCTCTTTTTTCTATAGTCTTCTGTCCTCTCTCTCTTTCTCTCCCTAGGTCCGTTCTCCACTGTCTTAACTCTCTGAGCCTTCTCTCCTACCTTGATTTCTTTCTTAATCTACTACCTCTGTCTATCCTATCTACCCTTCTAAGTGAGATTTAGGCATCCTTCCTAGGATCCTCTATGTTACTTATATTCTTTGAGTCTGTGCCTCCACATACGGCTAAAATCCACTTATAAGCGAGTACATGCCATGTGTGTCTTTCTGTGTCTGGGTTACTGCACTCAGCATAATCTTTTCTAGTTACATTCATTTTCCTGTAAATTCCGTGATTTCATTGCTTTTAATCACTGAGTACTATTCCATTGTGCAAATGTGCCTCTCTTTCTTTATCCATTTTTCATTTGAGCGATGTCTAAGTTGTTTCTAGATTCTGGCTACAGGCAAGCATTAGGAGATGTGTTGGGATTCTTATGGGAAAGGGTGAGGAAAGAGAAAAAGACCTAGAGGTAACAGGAGCTCCACAAGAAGAACAACAGAGTCAACTAACCAGGGCCCAGAGGGGCTTGCTGAGACTGAAGCATCAACCAAGCACCTTGCATGATCTGGACCTACACCCCCTACAAAGATGTAGCAGATGGGCAGCTTTGGCCTAATCTGGGTCCTCTGGGTAAGGGAAGTGGAGATTGCATTGAACTTGGACTCACTTTGCCAACTCTTTGATCACTTCCCTTGATGGGAATGCCTTTCCAGGCCACAGTCCTGATGCAACTTCATGAACTGTGTGGATTGGAAAGGAGTCTCCTTTTCTGAGGAAAAGGGGAAGGGGAGACGAAGGGAGGTACAGTAGGACTGAAAGAGGTGGAAGGATGGGGCTACAACAAGAATATAAAGAGGATAAAAAAACCAAAACAAAATCAACATAAGCATCGTTCTGTTTAAAAGAAACTCAAATACAGTAGAAGTAAATAAAGTAAACAAAGAGATGCAGTGTGTATTATGACATTAGAAATACTTGACCTTTGAGACTAGTAATGATTACAAGTATTATTAAGATATAGAACAATGAAACAAAGTAATTATTAAGACTGACAAATAGGGCTTAAGTAAGTAGGAACATTTTCTGAAAATATAATATTAAACAGTGGACTCTTCAAATAATTTGTATTCATTTCTGCATTTCATGTGCACGCTTTATATAGTTTTAAAGCATTAAGGCCAGTGAGATGCATCCCATGAGAGGTCAGGCTCAGCTCTTTCTACATATCCTCAGAGACACAATTCTGCTGTACAGATGGCCTTCTGGTTTGGGCAGCTTGAGAAAAGTGACTGTGTTCCTCATTAGCAATTGAACAACTGTGCAAAGTGCTCTGATTCATTCAAAACCTTCTGTTCTCAGACTTTTGATGAGTTGTGAATTGAGAGGCAATACCTGTCTGCTTTATTGGTCCTTACATGCTTCTCCAACAGGACAGAAACATGGTGAGATTAACAAGAACTCCTCTGCACCAGGGAAGATCATCAGGAATCAGAAAGCATTAGCCACACTTGGGTAGTGTGCTTTAGACCTCATTGGCAGGAGGACAAAGTCTATGAGAGAAGAGTACAAATACTTCCTGGCAGTAACTCAATAGATCTGGAGCCCACAGATCAGCAATGAACTGCTACATCAATTCCTTCTTTAATTCTTGGAGTTCTCAAGTCTGTAGCAGTGTTTACAGAATCAACGTTTCCAGAAACTTTCACTCAAGTCTTTAGATGATTTGCAATAAATTAGGGAGTGGGAGAGAGCTTAAATGACAACCTGAAATGGTACTAGAATAGTGATTATTGAAATATGTGCCAAATTATATTTAATATTCAATGTGAAAGCTATGCTAATGAAGCCCCAAATCCCAGACTACCTTTTTACATATAACTGCATTGAATATAATGGGAGGGGCAGCAGTTATTAGCTTCAACATGTTTTTTTTCTTGATTAAATATAATGTGGATCATCTTGAAGTCATGCAAAATAACAGCCATAACTTTGATATATAAATACATAAAATTAAGAAAATGACAGTTTCAAATTTGAAAATATGCTTAGGCATGTATTCGGAAAGCCCTTTGCATGTTTGTCTGCAAGATTTACACACCTGAACTGGTAGTTGCTTGGAAAACAGAAAAAACAAAAAGGAGTGATGTTAATTCCAAATTCTAAAACACATTTGAAAATTAATGTAGATTTTTTTCTCTTAAATGTATAGAAGATTTAAAGCAAGATTGGTTATAATGTTTCTTTGTTGTTAAGATGTTTCCTGTGTATTGTGAGCTGTTTATCAATACTCTGATCTATATTTCTTAGATTCCAGCATTAGTTCTCCAAGTTATGACATCAGAAATGCCATCAGACATCTCCACTGATACCTTTATCCAATAAAGCCATGAAAAGGGAAACATTACTTTAGAGTAAAGGTCTATCAGCCTAACCAAGATATGACAGTACTGCCTCTGCTCACACTTATCACTCCTGCTGTAAACCTCTTAACTGTTTTAGACAACCTAAATAAAAATGTGAAATTCAGTAAGACAATAAGCTGTAGGGGTCAAGGATTCAAGAAATAATAAAGCAGAAAGAATTGTACAAAATTTTGCCCAATAGAAAAATAGTTCTCTGCCTCAGACTCCCTGATGGACCAAGTAAGCTCTTTCTTTGCCAAGATCTAAAGTCCTCTTAACAATATGAGGTAACCCTACAAAACCACCTTGGGAAATCAGTGATCCAAACACTCTGAAGACAGAGAGACACTGACAGAGGCCAGAGAAAGACTTTTTATTCTGAAAAGACACAGTGACTTTCCTGATATCAATTACAGACTCTGTTGAGCCAGGGATCCAGCCACTGGTTAAAAGTAAATGTCTCTTAAGTATGAGGAGTGTTAAGACCTAGATCCAGGAACTAGACCATTGATAGAATATCCCAATTTAAACAAAACAAAACAACAAAAAAAGATGAAGACAGGCAAAAATCTAGGGAAAACACAATCTATTGAACCTGTAGAAAAACAAATAGACAAACTACGCTTTGGTGTGTCTGAAATTCCATGAAAATATCCATTTATTTTATAGAAGCTAAGCAAGCTCTAAAAACATAGACTCTGAAGGCTATATTCCAAGTAAAATTGTAAGTGAATTTCAAAATTTAAATTAATAAAAATAATCATAAAAGAACACTAAGTGAATAGCATATTCATTCTTTCCCCCTTAGAGCAACTTTCCTATATGAAGGAAGAGAATATAAGTACTGCAGTGTTTTATAGGCTCTGAAACACTGAGAGTGACTCATGTAATATCTTAGAAACTGTCTTGTTAAACAGACACTTTTACTTACTTTATAAGAATTTCATAACTCTTTTTTGTCACATTCATTTTGCTTTCCATCATTTCTTTCATGTTTTCTCTATGTCCACTCAACTTCATAATTTTTTCTCTTTATCTCTTAACAAGAAAGAAAGAAAGAAAGAAAGAAAGAAGAAAGAAAGAAAGAAAAAAGAAAGAAAAAAAGAGTTAGAATACAGTCAGTGTTGACCAACTACTCCTGGGTCTACCTGAGAAGAGTGTGGCCAATATAACGAGAGTCACTGAATTAAGAAAGCTGATGTCCCTCACCCAGAAAGAGTAAACTTTCAATAACTGCTTAGTTAACTTTCAGAAATGAACAGAAAATAAAACAGTACTAAGAAGAAGGAAAACTGAAATTATTTTCAGCAACAAATATAATCCTCTTCCTATACTTAGACCAAAAGAAGTTCTTCAAAAACAGGAAATAAATAATAATAAAGTCTTGAAACAGGCAAACATAAGAAATAAAGATAAACATAAATTTGAGAAAAGGCTCTTTATTTCCATAGAACGATGGAAG
>JAQQSO010002304.1:0-14481 GCA_028658305.1 Pachyuromys duprasi | reverse complement strand
TCTAAATGCAAAAGAGCAGAAAGGGAATGATAGACCTAGAGGCACTGTAAAAGAAAAGTTTTGGTTTCATAAAAGGAGAGAGTAAGAAAAAGACAGTTTGAAGAAAAGTCATCTTTGAACCTGCGTAGTTATGACTTAAGTGCTTCCTGCCCTGAGGTGTCAGCCACCTTTCAATTATAATAGTTTGAGAATCATTAGTCTAGTCAAATATTTCTTTCTCCTGAGAATGCGTGAGGAATTTTTTCAGTATCTATTTTAAAATGTACTGCCACCCACTCCATACCCTGCCGGCAATGGGCAAAGAGATACCTTGCTGGTGGTGGTAATCTTATACCAGTCAGGGACAGACCACATAGTAGTCTTCTGTTTATCCTAGCCTTATGCTAAACTTGGTGGCCAAAGCTGTTTATACCTAGGACTCACAAAAATCAAATCAAATCCAGGCAGTACAGTGTGGGAGAAGATGGGCAGAAATCTGCAAACCATGGTGCCACCCACAGACATGTGCTCTAGCACACAGCACTGGCAGGCCAGAGACCCCCACTTGCCACCTCACCAGATAACACTGATGGAGCGTGTCCTACCAGCCTAGGGGCCAGCCTGTAGCAGTAGCTACCCCAGTGTAAGAAGAGTATGTGCTCATCAGATAGGAGGTAAGAGAAGTGGAACAACTTGAGCATTATAAAGAGAAAGGAAGTGGAGAGTTGAGGGTGGATAGAAGATGAACTGGGGTTGGATGGAAGGGGAGGAGGTCCTCCCCCGTCGGTGGACTTGAAGGGGGCGGGGAGGAGATGAGGAAGGGATAGGGAGAATGGGAGGGAATGACGGAGGGGCCTATGCATGGGATGCAAAGTACCTAATCTGTGATTAATATAAAAATAAATAAATTACATTAAAAAAAAAAGAAGTGACCTGTTGGGAGTGGCTAGCTTTAGCACCTGGGGCAACAGTCAGGTCCCAGCTCCAGCTGTACTGAGGGTCATGTCAAAATCTGTGGCTATGCAGAGGCATGGGCCAATGTTGATGTCTGTGGCTCATATAACCACTCGAGAACACAGAAACATGTCTGGTCATGGCAATGCCGGGAACCATAAAGATATTCAGGGACTGTGTAGAAATGGCCCCACCCTTCACTGGATATGGCATTCTTTAGAGCTGTCCAGTCTCTAACAAGCAGCAGTATTTGGGAGAGCAGACCCTGTGTCTTACCCAGACAGCACAGTGGAGCTGAATTTGGCGTCTGGGATGTGGGTAAGCCATTCCTAAGGGCACGTGTTGTTATGAAAAAAGAAAATCCCAGTTGTTTCATTTCACCCTAAAAGACTCAGAAGTCAGATATTGGAGTGAAAACCTACTAGCTCAGGGAGGCAGAGAAAGCACCCAGCTGACCTTCCTACTCAGCCAAGATCCCAGATAGAAAGCAAGCAAGCAAGCAAGCAAGCAAGAAAGAAAGAAACTTTACTCAGCTCACATCCCAGGAGAAAGCCAAAAGCTCTTTCTTCTTCTACACGTTGCCTTAAATACCTTTCAACTCAAAGTCCCTCCTTTCTGTTTAACTCCTGATAGCTGGCTACTTGCTCTCCCTCTTAACCCAGGATTAACTTAATTCCTATTTACAGAAAGCTCTTGGACTAAACGTGTTTTCTGGGGCTGAGCCATACCACAACCACCTGTTTACAACAAACAGAAAAGTATTAAGCTCCAGAAAGCTGTCCTTGACTGTCACCAGCTACAGTACTCAGGAGAGCAGGTCCTGTACCTAGCCTGGACTGCACAGCAGAGCCGACCCTGGAGGTATGCCAGCCCCAAAGGCAAGAGCAAATGAGAGCTGGCCTCCATAGTGCAGAGGAGGGGATATGCTCTGCCTCACCCAGCCTTGCCACCTTCTATAGTTGGGAGAACTGACCCCAGGGCATGAAAGCAGGAGAGCTATCCCTTTCTTCTCAAGGGCTGTAGCATTTAGGCCATGCTTGACATCATAGTGGAGCTGGCAATGATGGTGAAGGCATAGGTGAGCTAGCGCTGAGGGTATGAGAACAGGAGAGTTGGCACAGTCCCTTGCAGGCTGAAGCACTTGGGAGAATGGGCCCTGTGCCTTGACTGGGCAGCATATGGAGCTGAGGAGCTGACTTGGGTGTGAGTGAGCTAGCCCCAAGGGCATGAAAGCAGAAGGGCTCTGAGTTGATCCTCCCCAAATTCTATATCATTTGTGAATGGTTGGGATGCATGAAAGGGCCAGTCCTGTTGATACAAAGCTGCAGGCTCTCCATGACATAGGGCTGCAACAAGATAACTGAGAAAAGTCCTAATGAGGATACAATATTGATGATGTCACAGAAGCCAGAGATCTTGAACCACACCAATGATACTTTGCAATGAACATTTACAAGTAAAGAAAAAATGTGGAACACATTGTGACATATTACAGCTTCCACAATAAGTTGTTTTCTATGCTTTATTTTGTTATTGTTTGTTTGTATATGTGTGTTTATTTTTGGAGGAGGTTGCAAATACCAAAGGGCAGATATGAGTGGAAGGGGAGATGAGTGGGACTGGACTGCCTGTGGTGAAATTCACAAAAGACCAATAAAAAGGTTTTTTTTTCAAAAGCATATTGGGCTACTGTCCCAAAATATAGACACATTTTATAATTAATAATTTTTCTTATGTTTTATTCTTTACCTTACAAAAAGAACTCTTAATCAAAGCAGAATAAAACGCCTGTAATTCAAAAATAGTGACCTATTACATAACTGCACATTATAATTTACTAAGGAAGTCATTCTTTTCATATTCAGACTGTCTTATCTCTTGAAGGAAGCCTGAAATATTTGTTTATCCCATTGAATATGAGTTTTCTCATTTATAGTGAAATACTTACTTTCCCGAGAGTAACTATAATGCATTTTGTTTCAGATCTCTGTTTCAAATGTCAAGATGTTGAAACATCTGTTTTTCAACTATTCTTCTTGTAAAGTTTTATCTTCAATAAAACATATATAGTTGCTCTCATCCGGATGATATGTAATAGTTTAATAATGTTATTCTAATTTTATTCTTATTCTATTCATATTTAGTACATTAGAGCTAACAATTTGCTCCTTGGCAAATTGTCATGGAAGATTATAGTTTTTAAAGACATTAAAACAGTACTTCCGTTCACACATACCCTTCTTAGCATATGACCTTATCACTCTATCTAAAGAAGGTACTTACATATTTCGCCTTGCCTCTAGATGGGATGATACCCTAATAAAAACATTACAATAAAAATGATAATGTATTTCATCTGATGTCAGGTTACTCCAAAAACAAACAAACAAAAAATCAACTCCGACCTAGTCCTTTCCTACAGACTTGGCTCCTAGAATCCAGTCACCGTACCATAAGGAGGCTTAAGAACCATGGTCATGTTCCAGAAGTTAATCACCATCAGCTCTCAAACATATTAGAGAGCCCTCAAGATGACTCCAGCTCACCCATGTCTGTTGTCCATCTGTGGATGATGCCTAACTAAACAGTCAATTTCAAGCACAAGACAGAGAATAATAGCAATTGGCTGCTGTTACTATCCTTCACTAACTTTGAGGCAATTTGGTAACAGCTCCTGCAAACAGAACAGCAGGCTACCACTATAATAAACCCAAAAACACATGGTGCTTCCCTTGGGAAGAGAAGGAGACAAGCTGAAAGTCTGTGAAACTATTAGCAGAAGCCCAGAGAACTTGAAAATCTCTAAGACAATTCTGAAGAAAGTGAGAAAATATGGAAAAGAAAAGACTACTTAATAACAGAGAGGTCCGCAACACTATTACCCAGTACAGTAAAATACACATGCATCTGAATACTACATAACTATTACACTATATGCAACATTCCATGGCTTCATAGGAAATGAAAGTTAAGTGAAAGGAAGGATGAATACATGCAGAGGAATAAGGACTTGTAGAGTTGACAGTAAAATATTTATTTTAATCTCTCTGCATCACAATAGATCTCAAATTAATAAATAACTTCTCGATCAAGCACAGAACCATCAGTTCTCCCAAAAACATTAAATGTGGTTGAAATACAAAGGATGCTGTAATGCCTCAGCTAAGGACCTCAGAAAAAGCTAATGCAGACTACGCTTTCGAGTAGACATCCAAATAAATTCGCCCTTTAAGAATCTCAAAGGCATGTATACTCAATTAAGCTTCTCGGACTTATAGAAATGTTGTTTTATGGAAATACTCTAACTAAAGAAAGTTAAGATACAGCTTTTTTATAGTGGGTTAACCTCCAAATATACAAGGACCTGATACATTTTCAAGACAAACATAAAATAATACTGTCACTGGTAACTAAAATTATAGAGAGTAGAAATTAAAATAGCCTAAGACTCTTGAAGTGTGATGAGAAAGAATTGTCTAAGTAAACAGATATCAGTGATTTTTAAAACAATGGGCAGTACAGACCAAAACCACAGGAAACCAGAAGATGAAGCTGTGCAAAAAATCGTGTGTGTGAGCCCAACATAAGGAACAAGTCACAAACTGTATGTCAGAACAGCAATATTCCAGGCAGTTCCACATGGCTCAATACCACCCATTCTTTAGACATGAGTCATTCTGTTTACCCTCAGCAATGTTTATTGAGTTCTATGTTTAGAGTAATTTGCCTTTAAAAAATTATTAATGTGAAGGAAGAGCCTCCTTTCCCTACCAAAAACAAAGGATTAGAGAAAATGTATCCACAACGTCTCTAGTGCACTTCAATTTGCTTTTTGTGAACTAGAGGCTGCTGCAGCAATAGGATAAAAGCTGAGTGTGTGTAGAAGGGTTAAGTGTATTTGTCATGCTAGAGCAATGTGAATTCTTTTGTTCAGAAGAAATACTCAGGCAGATTTCCTTTTACAAAGAGATTGTGACAATATCTTCCAGGCTACATGTACTGCTTAGAATATGGCCTTGGAATGACACAGTAGCCCTTGACCTAGTTTAGCCTTCATTGTACTCATAATGCAAAATATAATATATTAGTAGAAAGGAAAATACATTTAGATTTCTGAGGATCTTGGTTCTACAGCTGATCCTAATTTTATAGCATTATTTGACCTTAAACAAATACTTTTTAACCTTTCTAGTCCATAGTTCATCAAATGGAACATGGAGGGCTTGGATTTGGGTAGTTGAAGCTCTGGCTTTTTGGCCTGCAGAGGGTTCCCTTGTAGTCACCAGGGAGCAGAGCTGCAGAGGCTGCTTGTCTACATCTCAGTGAGCACAGATTTTCTTTTATCTCTTTTACATTTAGGACTTTGACATAGAATTTTATTTGAAGAAAGACTTATACAGCTTTAAAAAAGTGAAACTAAAAGCAGTGGGTTTTTTGATGAGGCATAGTGTTCCTTTCAACTGCAAAATTCTGAGAGTCCTTTGTTTTGCCAAGCAGATAAACCATCTAATCCAATTACTTTTAGAAATGATGCTTTATCCTCCTAACCTATTAGGGAAGGTCAAAGAAATCAATCTGCTACCAAAAATAGTAGTAGAAAGAATAAATGGATCACCTAATGTTGTTTGCTGATTACGCTGCAGACACATGTGGAAGGCCATGAAAAATGGCCAGTTCTTAAATAAATTCCAAACAAGTAGAATAATATGAGGTCAGTTTGAAAGTGTTATTCACTTCTATAAAATATGAGAAAATTTTATGGATCTATTTAATATGTATTTATCTTTTGTTTTAGATACTTACCAAACTCTTCTTCCCATTTCATTAAAATACGTAAACTCCCTTGGGAAAGACTATAGAGAGAAAGCCATGTTGTATGTTGTGTAAGAATTTAACTATATTTGTTGTTATAAAAAAAGAAAGAGATGCAAATGTTCCAGAGATTTTTTGACAAAAGGTCTAAAGGGCAGTAAGTAGCAAATGGAACCTAGCTTAAAAAAGCTTTGCTCTTTTTTTACTTATTCTATTTTATCTATTGTTCAAGCTTGTAGTACAATAAAGGGAGCTTTCCAGGGCAAATGCAGTTTTGTGATCTCATCTTTCACTATTGTTCTTAAGTCAGTCATGTGGGAAAAAGACTTCTTTCCGACTCACAAATATTAAGGGCAATAAGGAGGGCAAAATCTTTTAATCTTTTATGGCAAAGTGTGAGCTTTACATAGTCCAAGTCATCATTTTACTTTGATTTTGCTGTTGTGTATTTTCTGGTAAAAAGAATTTACAAATAAAATACTTAATGAATGAATAATTCTTAAATATACAGCAACTATTTTTCTTTCTTATTTTATGTCAGACAATTTCCTAATTGATACAAAAATACAAGTACCAATGACTGCGTTAAGTATTTAGAAAAATATATTTACCTTATTTTATTGTATAATTTTGAATTTTATATGTATGTTTTTCTGCCTGCAGGTATGTGTATGCACTATACTGAATAGTTGCTGCTGGAGGCCACAAAAGGGCATCAGATCTCTTGGAGCAGGAGCTAGAGATGGTTGAGAGCCACCATGTGGGTTGAACCTGGGTCTTCTGGAAGAACAAACTCCCTGAACCACTGTTCCATCTATCTAGGCCCTCATTATTTTTTGTATGAAAAGACAGAACAGTTAAAATGACTTGAGTAGCTCACACAGCTTAAACATAGGAAAGCCAACTGTCATGACACTATTATCTTGAGTATCTAATTTTATGCAGAATTGTGGCTAGATTAAATGACAATCAGATAACCATTTATGACTTTTTTTTTCTGATTGGATTTAAGGTGATGCTTCTGAAAGTGCCTAGCATTGCCATTGGTAGACTGGGTAAAGATCATCTTCAGCCTTGTTAGTAGGCCCCATAAAATTTACTGGTGGTGAGAAAGAAGAAAGGGTAGAAGATACACGAGGCCATGCTCTTCTCTTGAGCTGGAACTTTCACCTTCCTCTGCCCTCAGACCCCAGAGTGATACATATAAAGCTCTAGGTTGAATTCAGTTTCACCACTGGCTTTCCTGTGTTTCTGGAGAGCTCTGACACAGCGCCTCTAAAAACAGGATAACACTGCCATATTATAGGAGCTATTTTGTTAGTAAATGAAATGGAATGTAGTTCTAGAGAAAAATATTGTGATAATTAATATTATAATATGATGAACTTGAACTGGAGAAAAAAAAAACCTTGAAGCAATTTGAAAAGTACTGTCTCTGTCACTGTCTCTCTCTGTCACTGTCTCTTTCTGTCTCTATCTCTCTCTCTCTTTCTCTTTTTTCTGTAGATACAAGGTGACTAACCACCACAAATTTCTGGTACTTTGCGTTTCGTGCCATAGTAGACTCCTCCAATATTCATACCATGAGCAAAAATAAACATTTCCTTTTTAATTGGTTTCATCAGGCATTTTATCACAGCAATAAAATTAACTAATATGAATAAAAGTTATAAAATAAACATTGGGATACCAGATGAGGGAAAATTTTGGTCAGATAGCCACTCGGTAATTTGTACACAGAGAGTTCAAAAATATCAAAGCCATGAACAAGAGAACAATACCTAGAAGTTCTAGAGCTTCTTTAGACAGGGCTTCTATGATCCCATGGGCAGAGAGGCTTTTGGGGAGTGTTGAATATGTGATCTCTCTTTGCCCTTCACTCAGTCTTTGACCACCTTCATTTTTAAAGCTTTTTTACTAGGATCGGTTTTGTAGTCCTCCCAACTACTCAGCTAACAACAAAACTATAATATCCACTTTCAAAATCTTGTATGTTCATTGGCAATATACCCAAGAATATTTCCCCTAAAATAAATAAGGACCCACCAACATCAAAAGGCTAAGGAAGCTTTTACTTGTGAAATGTTTCTGACAATGTGACAGTGTAGGATGCATATTCTGAGGTTGGAGAGCCTTTCAAACATCCCTCACATTATGTTTTGCTACTACTTATTAATTCTTCCTGTTTTAAAGAAGGCCTATGACTCATAAAAAAAAGTCAGAGATCAGCCATTTATTTTTTAAGTTTCTGTAAGAAAAACATATTTTATTCAGCTCAGTCTACTTCATCATAACTTTTTGTTTACAAGTAGAAACCAGGATTTATTAATGGGCTTCAAATACCATGCCCTAACTGAATTATGTCCAAAAACATAACTCCTCTCAAGTGAGATTTGATGGTTTTAAAATGGCTATCCAGTGCCCTTTACAAATACCACCACAGAGAAAGGCAGGTTATCTAACACCTGTAGTTATTTATTGCTAGGAGACCCTTTTAAAAGGAAAAAATATAATAACAGCAATTTCTATTCTCCACATATCCATTGTTGCACAGCATTCAGAGGCTCCATGTGAAATAAAAGTAATTTATAGACTAAATAAACCTCATAATAAGTGTAGATAGAAAAGGAAATTCTGCATTTAGGTTGAGCCTCATATATACTATGTTATTAAGGAAACACCATGAACAGTAGACAGCAAAGAAACACTTTCTCTCAAGGAAATAAATAGGCTTGTGGTGAGTTAAATTCCTTTACTTCCTATAGAATCAGCCATCTGGCTTCCTCTGAATAGAATCCGTAATATCACACTTTTAGTCTTAACTGCTCTTATTTACTTCACAAAGAGAGTTAATAGAGAGCTTGAATTCTACATGTCTCTCTGAAAGTGGAACCAGATAGGCTAATAGCTCTGAAATGAATTACAATATATTGCCTCACAATACGAGTTCTCATTAGAAAATCTCAAATTCTTTACCAATTATAATTAAACAGAAAACCCAAATGCTCTGGGAGGTCTTTCTATATATTTCTGCTGTGTATTTTTGGCTGCTTCTGCGGGGTGGACATTAAGTGACTATCAGAAACTACACAATGATCTGGTTGGGAAGATAAAAGCAAAATACAGAACTCCTAAATCTTCATTTATCATCAGAATAAAAGAAAACAAGAACAACAGTGAAAATACACATGAAGACAGTTATTTTTGAATGTATTTGCATTTTCAAATATTAAATTAATGCCCCATTCTTCATATAATATAGTAAGAAAACAAAGTTTATTAATTTTTTAATTAGCTTATCCTATTTGTCATCATTTTGTTATAGTTTTACATAACTCCAGGGGAGATGGTATACAATAGTCCATGTTAAGGCCCATAAAGAAGAAGCTATTTCTTTCTAGACAAAAGAATGGACTCTACCTCTGGCCTTGGCTGATAACCTAACATTACAAGTTACCCCAAACCTAAACATTAATCCAAAACCTAAACAATAATCACTGGTCGAGACCATCCTTCAAGATGGCTGATTTACCTAAAGCCATGTGGATAAGATGCGAGAAATAACTGACCTTGTAATGACAGAAGATCTTTTTCCTTCCCAGAATGTACCCTTACAGAGCCACACCCATGTGTGTGTATTAAAGTCTGCCCCTTTTCTGGAATACTCCAAAAAACATAATTTTCCTTTGTGTGTGTGTGTGTGTGTGTGTGTGTGTGTGTGCTCTGTTTTTAATTCCAATACTAGCCATAGACAAGGCGTCTTTGCAGAAATCTGGGTGGGGTTTCCCACTTCTCTTCTCCATCCCTATCCACTTTGCTATACAACTGATTAGCTCATCTTCATAACCAACCACCATGCCTAACTCAGAAGTCATGCTTTTTTTTTCTTCCTTTTTATGTTCCTCTTTTCAGCCACCTTGAATATTCTCAGCTGGTCTTCCTTGGAGTTTTTCTTTTCCACTTTATTTAAACTATTCTCAAAATTCATCCAGAAGCCATGCTTGAATTATTTTGCTAATGAGACTAACAACTTTGAGCAGGGACCCCAATTTCCCTGATAACTTTACAGGCTGCTTAGATCCAGTAACAGCATGATAAGAGAAAGAGCCTAAGAATATTTGGGTAAAGTATTTATTTTGCACATATGTAATACATATACATATATAAACATAATGTATATACATTTTAATTCAAAATCTCTAATGTAAAACAGAAATTACTTTTTTGGTACTAGTATGATTGAACTCAGACCCTTACACATACCATAAGTAAGTACAGTAACTATATCTCCATCTCTTATTTATATTCTTTGATCAATTTCCACAAAATACAACCATCTTTCCTATTAGCATAGAAGGTAATTGATTTATAAGAACTAATTGAAACTTTCCAAATGTTACAGGCTCTTGCCAAGACTACTGCTTGCTGTCCACAATCTGAAGGTACTTATTGCTGAAGACTTACATCATTGAACAAAGAAGAGTAGAGCTGGTACCTAACAAGAAGCTTTACCACCCCCTCCCCCCATTGACTAGTGTTTATGGTGCTGTAAAGTGTTCTGCATGCTGCTAGAGGAGAAAATAATCGTCAATATTACCCAGCTAGAAACGCTGCTAGCTACAATAGAAACCTGACTGTAAGCAGTTTCCTGGCCTGTATCATTTCCTGGGACCTAGCCCGATCTGTGGTCCCTGAGACCAGCACTGATCAGGGAGCAGCAGATAAGAGCACTCCCCTACACCATCTACTGGTTTGCCACAGCCTGTCAGCAACAGTGGCCAGGTCTGCCCAGGCCCCTCTGTGCCCCACTTCCCCCATGCACCCTACACCCATTTCCCAGCCTGAGCCATCCCCTGGGAACCACCCAGATCTCCGGCACTCAAGACAAGCAGGAATCAGGGAGTAGCAGGAAAACCAGAGGACTGAGGACATCTGGAACCATGAGCTCTACCTACAACCCCAGAGACCCATTACCACCAGAGACCACCAAGCCTGCTAATAGCAGTCAATCAAATGCATATAGGTCAGCTCAAGAACACCAGCAACAAAACCTAGGGCCATACGACACTACCCAAAACCAGCTATCCTACCACATTAAGCCTTGAATATACTATCACAACTGAAGCACAAGAAAACAGTCTTAAATCTGAGGATATGAAAATGATAGAGGCCTTAAAAAAAGAAAATAAATCCCTTAAAGAAACATTAGAAAATACAATCAAACAAGTAAAGGAACTGAATAAACTCTTTAAAGAAATACAAGATAATACAACCAAATGGAAGAAGGAAATGAAAAAAAAAAAACTGTCCAGGAACTAAAAGTGGAAATAGAAGCAATAAAGAAAACACAATCTGAGGCAATCCTGGAGATAGAAAACCTAGGGAAAAAACCAGAAACTAAAGACACAAGCATCAATAACAGAAGAGAAAAATCTCAGGTATAGAAGATACAATTGAAGAAATTGATACATCAGTTGAAGAAAATGTTCAATCTAAAAAGTTTCTGACACAAAACATCCAAGAAATCTGAGACAATATAAAAAGATCAAATCTAAGGAATAGAAGAAGACTCAAAACTCCAAAGTCCAGAAAATATTTTCAACAAAATCATAGAAGAAAACTTCCTCAACTTAAAGAAATTCCTATAAACATACAAGAAACATATAGAACACCAAATAGATTAGACCAGAAAAGAAAATCCTCCTGTCATATAATAATCAAAACCCTAAATGTACAGAACAAAGAGAGAATATTAAAAGCCACAAGCGAAAAAAGCCAAGTCACATATAAAGGCAACTCTATCAGAATTACACCTGACATCTCACAGAGACTATGAAGAGCCTAGACAGATGTCATGCAAACACTGAGAGAACATAGACATCAAACCAGACTACTATACCCAGTGACATTTTCAATCACTATAGATGGAGAAAACAAGATATTCCATGAAAAAAAAACCAAGTTTAAACATTATCTAGCCACAAACCCAGCCCTAAAGAAGATATTGAAAGAAAAACTCCAATCCAAGGAGGCTCCATACATCCAGGAAAGCACAGGAAACAACTCCATGGACACAACCCCCAAAAAAAGGAAGCATGCGCACACACTCTACCACCAACAACATCAAAATAACAGAAAATAACAACTGGTCTCTCAACATCAATGGCATCAGCTCCCCAATAAAAAGACACAGGCTAACAGAATGGATGCATAAACAGAACCCATCATTTTTTGCATACAAGAAACATGACTCAGCAAAAATGATAGACATTACCTCAGAATAAAGGGCTGGGAAAAAAAAAAGGTTTTCCAAGCAAACAGACACAAGAAACACGCTGGAGTAGCTATTCTAATATCTAATAAAATAGATTTTCAACCAAAATTAATAAAAAAGATGGGGAAGGGCACTTCATTCTCATCAAAAGAAAAACTAAGCAAGATGATATCTTAATTCTTAACACCCATGCCCCAAATGCAAGGGTACCCACATTCATAAGAGAAACACTACTAGAGCTTAAATCACACATTGAACCCCACATTTTTATAATGGGAGACTTCAACACACCTCTCTCACCAATAGACAGATCATTGAGATGGAAATTAAACAAAGAAATAAGAAAACTAATCAACGTTATGAATAAATTGGTCCTAACAAATATCTACCAAACATTCCATCCAAACACAAAAGAATATACCTTCTTCTAAGCACCTCATGAAACCTTCTCCAAATGTGACCAAATAGTTGGACATAAAGCAAGCCTCAACAAATACAAGAAAATTGAAATAATACTTTGTATTCTATCAGACCACCATGGATTGAAACTAGACCTCAACAACAACAGAAACAATAGAATGCCTACAAACTCATGGAAACTAAGCAACTCTCTACTTAATGATCACTGGGTCAGGGAGTAAAATAAAGAAAGAAATTAAAGATTTTTTTAGAATTCAATGAATGTGAAGGTACAACATAAACAAACCCATAGGACACAATGAAACCAGTGCTAAGAGGAAAGTTCATAGCTTTAAGTGCTTTCATAAAGAAAGTAGAGAGAGCTCATACTAGCAAATGGCTCACCTTAAAGCTCTAGAAAACAGAAAGGAAACACACGCAAGAATATTCGACAGCAAGACTCAAACTCAAGTTCAAACTCAGGGCTGAAATCATTAACCAAGAAACAAAGAGCACAATACAGAGAATCAACAAAACCAAGAACTGTTTTTGTTTTTGTTTTTGTTTTTAGAAAATCAACAAGATAGACAAACGCTTAGCCAAACTAACTAAAAGACAAAGGGAGAGTATCCAAATAAATACAATCAGAAATGAAAAGAGGGATATAACAACAAACACTGAGAAAATCCAAAGACTCATTAGATCATACTTGAAAAATCTGTATGCCACAAAATTGGAAAACCTAAATAAAATGAGTGATTTCTTGATAGATACCATTTACCAAACTTAAATCAAGATCAGGTCAACAATTTAAATAAACCTGTTACTCCTAAGGAAACAGAAATCATCATCAAAATTCTACCAACCAAAAAGAACCCTGTGACAGATGGTTTTAGCACAGAATTCTATCAGATTTTCAAAGAAGAACTAATACCAATGCTGCTTAAACTATTCCACAAAATAGAAACAGAAGGAATATTACCAAATTCATTCTATGAGGCCACAGTCACAATGGTACCTAAACCACACAAAGACCTAACAAAGAAAGACAATTTTAGGGAGGATCCAAGATGGCTGCCCCAGGAGGACACTGTGTCTGAAAAGCAGAGCAGTAGTGTAGGCACAGCGACTGGGAGACTGAGATCTCGGACCTAAAACACCAGCATTTGCGACTGCCAGGTGAGCGGAATTCCTACAGTGGGGAAATCAAGTGGAAAAGTCCAAGGGACACTCAGCTATTCCCAGGAAAAACTCCAGAGGGAGACAGGCTGCTCACAGCCAGGCTGGGCGCCTAAGCCGCCATCTTGGTCAGGGTCACAAGGTACCCCAGACAGAATGAGTTTCACCCAGATACCGCAGGCTGGACTGTGCAGGCACACAACCCTCTGTGCCAGCGGCTGCCACTTTGGGCTGGGGCACACGGTACCCCGGATGGAGTGAGTTTCACCCAGATACTGCGAGCTACACTGGTCAGACCCACACCCCTAGGCACACCCAGCCACCAACCCTGACCAGGGCATCACCCCCAGTGGTCATATCAAAGGGGGACACACAGCCTCTGGCACAGAGTGAAGAGCTAAACATCCAGACCAGAAGGGAGACCAGCCTGTGGTGCTCACAGCCTCTAGCACAGAGCACGAAGCCAGGCACACAGATCCCACAACAGAGTTCAACTGAGGCACAACACACACTATCAAACCACTAGAACTCCCTGATCTTCTTGAAGAATACTTATGACACAAGAGATTGACAGTTCCAGTCTGAAGTTCAGCCTTGAAGCACAAACACCTCCTTGATTATATATAAACAAATGCCCAGAAATTGGCGTAAGAACTCACCCAACAAAAATCAGGACACCATGGCCCCACCAGAAACACCCAAAAGCAATAGAGGTTTTAATTCAGCATAGACACAGGAAAAATATATTAAAGCTATAATTATGCAGATATTAGAGGAACAAAAGGAGGCACAAAGAGAGGAAATGAACAAGGTCCTCAAGGAAATTTAAGAAGGATTTAACTGCCCACATACAGGAACAATTAAAGATAGACAGGGAGGAAACA